>CAJQZN010026330.1:0-10594 GCA_907164685.1 Colias eurytheme
TATTCAGTCCTCAGTTCGTAGGTTCGTAGAAACATCTACGGCGTAGCTCCGTAGCCCTTATTCGATAGCTTTCTAACATTTGGCAATACGGACGTTAAATGTTATGTTTTAAATTATTTGTGTTCGTGTTTTTAAGTCTCCTATTGGCCTAAGCCAGTTAGCTAACTGACAGCAATGATGTATAGTGAAAAGTATGTCACATACGTGTATCCAAGCATGGAACAGATCTCTGCAGCGGTGTCTCTGTCCAGGGGCGCGGCGGCGAGGCACGCGGGGAACCAGGACTGGTTCGCCGCGCGGTATACTTGTACTTCGCCGGCGCCTACATCTCCGTTTGACTCGCTTAGCCGTACTGTAGGAATTGCACGGCTTAGTAAAAAAAAATGTGGATGGCGTGTACCTTTTAATGTAATATATTTGTGCAAAAACAATTGTACGAACTTCCAAAACGATAATGCCATTACCGATTATGGCGAAAAGGTAGTTTAACAAATATATAGCACATTAATAATAACAAAAGTTCCATAATATGTTCCAATCAAAAGTATTTTCTTGTTTCCCTCTTGACCCCACGAATCAAAACTCGTAAATTCAGAAGCTTAGATTAGAGATCTGTACATATAAAGATCTGTACATATAGAGATCTGTACATATATTAGATTTTCAACATAACAACCACTTATTCTATTTATAGTCCAAATAGATCTACATATTTAGGATACTAACACGACTCCAATATGTTTTATTTTTACTCACGCGATAGCTAAATTGTACATCTTATATTCATTTATTACAACTTCTCCCACAACATTAACCTTTATCATATAATCATCAAATTACGTGAACAGTTTACAAAATACACTCACAGCAATTCCGCTCATCCTGCCCCCACGGACAGTCCACTTTGCCATCACACAGATGCGCCTGCGAGATGCACCGCTGGTTGCCGCAGTGTACGTCACCAGAGCGCTTGCACACGCGGCAGTTCAGCTCGTCGGACCTGTCCGCGCAGTCGACGTGCCCGTCGCAACGCCAGTCGTGCGGGATACAGCGGTTCGTGTCGCATTGGAAGCCGGATTGGCAGACTGGGAAAAGTAGTCTTGTTAACGGGGTGGACGGTTCAAGAGATTGCAAAGTTTATATGTGAATGATTGTGGTCTATAGATGGTTCTGGGTTTTGAAAATATTGGCTCCACATCGAGTGATAGAACATAATAACTAGGGCATGCACCCGGGTTTACCCGGTTCCGAAAAACCCGGGTAAACCCGGGTTTTTTGATGATCTTGAGAACCGGGTCTGAATAGTATGAAACCCGGTTCTCCCGGTTCCGACCAAAATATTAAAATATAAAGTATTATTTATATTTTGCTGCATTATTTTAACAAATTTATCGTATCTGGCAACGTCAGACTCACGTGCATCGCGAATTTTCGTGCCACGCCTCAAGCGTGGCTCTGATTGGTTGTCTAACCTTAGATGCTATAAGTTGCCTACAGTTGTATTACCAAAAAAAAAATAGGCTTCGAAAATGACCAAAATTAGGCTACACAAATATTTTTATTAGATTTGTCGTGATTTGAAAAGCTGTTGATTTTACTGTTTCATATTATAATGATCCAGTCATGTTTTTGTTTTTGGTATCAAGCTGAAATTTATATCGAATACTCAAGTCTTCGGTCCCTTTTATGTGAAAAAGTCAAACTCACAAGTCAACGCATCAAAAGATACAGCCGTAAATGCTGAAAATTTTCGCAAATTTCGACATTCGCATAGGACTCAAAACCTACAGCTGGGTACTTTTCATGAACACAGAGCTTTTAAATTGGTAAAAGTAACGTCTTATAACACAGATAAAGGAAAAATTGCTAGAAACATTATTTTAAAGTTACAACATTATAAAAAATAGGTTTCTTCGGAGCCCTCGTCGGAGCGCGAGTCCGACTCGCACTTGGCCGGTTTTTTGCTTTACAGTTTGCAGTTAATGAATACGGTTTAAGTTTATATGTGATATTATGATAACAAGGTACTTTTATAAGACTGATAAATAAAGAGAAGTATTGAAATTTTGTTTATTTATTAATTTAATAAAATAAGACACAAGCCGCGTAAAATAAAAGGCCCATCAGGTTCTTTTACAGTTACTTTTGTTAAATTTCGTATTTTTTTCTGAGGTATTATAAAAGAACCGGGTAACCCGGTTCTACCCGGTTCTGAGCTGGATTTGGAACCGGGTTTCAGAAACTTGGAACCGGACTCGGTTCTGCATGCCCTAATAATAACGGTTATGAAAGTGCATGCACTGTAAACACGACAAGACTGTGTTGCTTATATAAACGAGAATGTTTTTGAGGATGGATTGATGTATGTTACTATTTCACGCAAAAATCACACAGCAGATTTTCATGATACTCTGTAGTGACGTAATTTATGTACAAAAATAACATATACGCTTTAGAAATTTTGATTCGTACGCGGATCTAACCGCGTGACACTGCTAGTAAATTATAAGTAGGTAGAATACACACAATATAAACATAAAAATTATTTATAATTAATTCAAGAACTTTCAACACTACGAACAATATCAAGTTAAAATCCATAACGTATGTTACGAGATAACATCAAAAAGTAAATATAGAAAGAGATTGTTTGAGCTTGACGTGGATGAAGATAATGTAATATGTGAGATTTTCGAGCGTGATTAATTGCTCTCGATAGGTGTTATCTCGAAAAATATCCATTTACACAATACAGGGTTACAGTTGTTAGGCTTTTATGAAAGTATGTGAAATGTTTATGCAACATTGAAACAAGCAATAAATAATGACATAATATTATTATCTCGGCATCTATAATCGGTTTTACAACAATAATTATAAAAAATATAAACTGATTGCGAGCTATCTACCCTAAGTTGGTAGGTTTCTTGGAAACTGCTGACTCAAGATGTGCGGTCATCGAACCGTGAAGTCCAGAAAATATAATAATGAGACAATACTGAAATTTTAGTTGGTACATTTCATAGAGATAAATTCGTATCCTGATCGATTTTTCTATTTGTTAAAAATGTACAAAATTTTATAGGCAATCTTAATATAATGTAAAAATGAAAACCTAACATTGGTTTTGCTTTCAATCGAAAGTAACAATTCAGTACAAAAACCTGATACCAGAAGTTTCCACGTGAATCTATCTACATGTTTTAACAGTCATAAAGCTCATTACACACACCTGGTTTAGCAGCTCGAACCTTAGCGTCTTTCACCTCCTTGTTCCCCAGACACACATCGGTGTCAGTCGACTCCGGGAAGATATCGCACTGGAGGTAGTCCGGCATCGACAGACCGAACACTTCCAGGAAGAAGCCGCAGCGGCGCATTGTTTCTATACAAGTTTACAGTAAACCATAGGAATGTGTAGTTTGTAGTGTGGACTATACTGTTATTGTAGGGACGAAAGTTTTGATTGTTTGTAACTGCTAGACCGAATTCATACATCGTTTTACCATTAGATAGCTTTCTTTTATATAGAGTTTCTACACATTACACACTTTTTAAGCTTTTGCATAGCTTCTATCGCGGGCCTTGAGCGCGGGGACCGAATCGAGTAATTCCGTAACGAAAAAACCTCACGCTCCCCACTCCGACGGGCTCGGAAGTGTGGCTTGAAGGCATGCTATGCAATAGCTTTACCGCGGCAGTCCCCGAGTGCCACACGTCTTTTTTTTATCAAAATAAATGTCACAATTGAGCGCAGCTTTATTCATAAGAACGATTAAAATTTTCTTGTCAAATAGTCTTCGATTCCACTAGAATCTTATTTTTAGTGAAGAAAAATAAACTTTGAACGAATTTTATTAAAGATAAAAGAATCCTATTTGTATTTTGAAAATGAGTATGTTTGTTAATTTTTCACAATTCAGACATTTTACGCTTAAGTGTTTGTACACTTGTGGTTCAAGTAATGGGAAAATTAATTTCCTCAAGTTGGGAAACTGGTAACAGGTAACAATTAATGGGAAAACGTTGGGGCTTGTGAGGGGAAGTTTATGAGTTACTACGGTTGAAATTATTTCATCCAATGCTGAATGTTTTGGTAGTCAACAATATTTTATTGCTGTTGTTAGAACTAAACTGGTTATTTTTTAAGACAGTAAAAATATACGTTTAATTAACAGTCATGATTTTTCACAAAAATATACCTTCTACATTTGGTTCGAATTATCGACATTTGTATTTTAATTCAAAAACTAATGTGTATTAATAAATGCATGTTTCACCCTATTTTATAACTTTTTTAAATAAACAATTAAAGTAAGCCATTTATATTATAAAATTTCACTTTCACAAATTGATGAGAAATTAACCATCCAGGTATTCCTGGTTTATTACTTTAACTAAAGTATCGAAAGGCGAACATTTTAAATACCTAATAAGTAATATTCAATTTATTGACATTACAATTAAGTCCAAATTACCTTGACACAAGCTCCTGCAGGGCCGCACCATGTGGCCTAAGGGCCCACATTTGGGGACGAACAGGGAACACAGGAACAGCGCTGTCAGCTCGTAGCAGCGCACGTCCACCACTGCATCGTAGATCTCTAAATCCTATACGAGATATTAAGGCTTTTAAAGAAGGAAATTATTTAACTACGGGAATATTTATTTTACGTAAAATCAAAATTATGTTTACACAGAATTAGCGTAATGTGACAGTAATTAAAAGATTGTTGTTAATTAATATTCCGGTATTTATTATGACATCTAATGTTTGTCATTGCCTGAGAAAATATATCTGCAATTTTTGTCACGATTCACGAACACTATCAACATGTTCGCGGACCTTCCATGTCCCACGCTTAAAATTGTTATTTTCATGTTCCCGGATCCCACGCATTACGATGATACATACAATCTACAAATCTGTACAATAAATCAATAAAACAAAATTATCGATTCTATTATGTAGAGGGTTCAATTTAAAATACGATTAAACTCTATTTTATCGGTTTTATAACATTTAACCACTCCTTTCGCAAAATTAATGATCCAATTTGATTTGATTCAAACAATCAGGCTAGTACAAGCTCGTTTCTCAAGTGAATTATCGTTCAATTAAAGCATGCAAGTCATAAATAACGTATTGTTGTAGACGACACGGTGTCGCGGTGAAGTCTATTGTTATGTGACTAAGATTGATTCCGCCTTGGTGACTTAGGCGGTGTGTAGTGCAGCGTTCGGGTTAAGTTTTGTTAAATGCTCGAGAGTTGAGTAAAACTTAACGCTGTAGTTGTAGAAGGTTCTAGTATAGAGATAGAGCTCTCAATATTTTATGTTTACTAATATGATCTGTTACTAAATCTACAAATGAGAGTTAAAGTAATAATATTTTAAATTATAAAAGATGCAGCGTATATAGTAGGGTGCAGAATTATAATTTTATATCACATTTTTAGCAATTTATTATTACCATTAATAAGGAAAATAAAATATCACAGTAATTACTAACAAAATATGTAGAGCGTAACATTTTTGAATAAATTAATTATTTATAATTTGTATATCCCGTATAATATGTTCCATAACTTATCAACCCTTGACTTCTATAATAGCGTGCTAGTTGCTCGTAAGTAAACCGCCTTAATTGCTAGCTTAATAGATTAATCATTATTCCATTGTTAGGGGTAAATCGATGGATAATGAAGAAATAATTTCGGGACAGACGACGCTATTCTTTCTGTGTTTTGTGACGTTTTGTGAGAAAACAATTGGTATACGATATCAGATAATTATTGGTAGTGAAAGGGTTATAAAATGTTTTATAATTTAATACGTTTAAACAATAGATATCAAACTTTTGAACATTTACATTTACTCATACAACTATCATTACGACTGAATCGATTCTGTCTATATATTTTGTAAGTCTAATCATTTAAAACATCACACAACAACCTGTAATATTTAGTTCAATATGAAAATAATAGCTTCGTCTTTCATCATTTGTAATATAATCGTACATACCGCACATAAGCTCTTAAATATCAGACAATAGAACAATACTATAGCTGTAGGAACGTCGGCATTACAGCCGGTTTGCGGTAGATAAGGTATCTAGATAGATTCTAGTGCCGAAAACATAGTCTGAATTCCTGCGAGCTTTCGCTGTATTAGTTAGATATTGTTGTAGTCTGTTACATAGTTAATTGTATTCGATTATCACGCTATTATGTGTATGTAAATGCTGAAACAACTAGATGGAATTGAATGATTAATGGCCACACAAATACACATACGATAAACGATAAACGCTGTGTGTTATTTTTAGGTATTTGTCAGTAAGACCTGTCTTTGCGCTAACTATTATACGCGTTAATTTAAGTTTTCCGATGTTTTACAATTTTTAATTGTTATTATTAATTTTGATGTTTGTAGTTATAGCAAAACCTAGAATCATTTCATACAAGAATACATAACAGCCAGTTTCAATCATATTTAGTGTCCCACCGAACGCGGTCAAGTCAGAACCTCCTCGGAAGTCACTTAACCATCAAAGTGTAAACGATATTTAACTTCAAGGGAAGCCATAAAAACATAATGATCGCTGACATCTGACCTCGACGTGTAGATAATTGACGAGTCAGCTAAGCGGATCGAAGGCAAATGGCTTCAGGACCAATTAATTTGTGTATATATACCCCCCTCCACGGCCTGCTAATCGGCGGCCGCGGTGTCGCCTCACGTACGCCGTACAATAATTAGGGAAACCCTTCGGCTGAAGGCTACTTTCTCGTTTTTCATATAAAGGTAAGTTATTACTGGACAATATTTTGAAAAGTTTCAAAGTCGAAGTAATAAATAAAAGTCCAAAAACCACTTTGCGTGTTTTTTTATATTTTAATTAAATACAGCTTCTTGAAAATTAATTTCCCCCATCCGATTGATTTCAAAGCAGAAATAACGACATTTCTCAATCATATTGATGTGCAAGTTAATTGACCCAAATCTCCTTAAAAAAATCCCATTGAAACGTTGACATCAAACACTCTAAATAATTAACATTACAAAGGCGTTTCCTTTGAAAATCTAATCCATAAAATACTTATTACAAGAGGAGAAATTTATCAAACCGTAAATAAAAATACTCGAGCTAAAATTTCACCATAAATAACTTAGCGAATAATACGGATCATTAATATTTAAGGCATGATTGCAATAAAAGTGCTCAGATTTATTCCGTCAAGTTCTGCTTTTAATTACACCGTAAACAAGTTATTATGCCGTCTCGAGAATGCTTCATTAAGCTTATGAGATATTAATGAATATCCACTTAATAATAATAGTTAGAAATAGGTACAATTACTGAACGCAAGCCCGTATTTCCTGGGAATTACCTTAATTAGGCAGATTTAATCTGTAATGCTTATTACAGCTGCAGGTCATTGAAGGATTGGATTGTACCTTGTTCTAAACGTGGATGCATGTGTACGATAAGTCCTTGATTTATTATATTTATTTAAGTCAAACTGTTTACAATATTGAGTTCGTTGCCTGGCTTCAAGTATGACTTAATGCTACAAAAGTATCTATGAAAATGACTATCGCTAGATGAAAATATAGGCATAGGAGCTGAAATACCAAAGAGCAGTCACCCATCTATAGACTTAGTGGGTTAGGCTGTTACATCGATGATAAAGTGCAACTAGCCATGAAGCCTCATCTCACGAGTAATCTGTGATAATACTTGTGTATACAAGCAATAGTACATGCTTCTCATGTACCACATCTGATATTACTGGACACTAATGCCTATCTAGTACATATACATATACAACAATAAAAATATAGTTGATTAGTGAATTTTTAGGGTGAATAGTGATTTAAAAATTGTTTGAAAAATGCTAGAAATCATTGTTAGTAAAAATCAACGAGGTAATCATAAGCAAGATAGCTATTTTACAAGTTCCTTAAATTTTTTTCCCCCAATTTTATAAAAATAAAACATAATCTCTGTGTTAACACGTTAAATTCTCTGCAAACATTTTTGAAGTGAAAACTTCTTTAGCGGCGTTGAGCACTTTTTCTGTAACGGGTATAAAATCTTAAACTCGCGTCAGGACACGTGACCTGATCGAAAAAGCGTAAGACGGATACCATCCCAAAATATCAAACATGCTCAACGTTAATAATCAAGTTTTCACTTCTGCCGGCACTCCCGGAGTGCAATCCGTCTTTTTTTTTTGCGAAAGACCGATTCAGAACCACCTGACGAACGTTTTTTTTTTTGTAGTCTTAATTTTTTTGATAATATTTAATGCTAGAAAAATAAAAAAATAAAATCCAACCTGCTGAGCATCCCTTTGCCCGAAGTGTCCAATATAGTTCGGGAACACCGTGAAGTTATACGATATCCGATGCTGGTGGCAGAAGCTGACGATCACAGGCAGGCACACGCCAGGCGCCGGGTTGCGCGCGCCGGGCGGCTCGGTCGGCGCCGGCCAGGTCACCACGGTGGAACGGTTCACCACTTGGGATACGTACTGTAGAACACAGGTGGTTTAGTGGGGTAGAAGGAAAATAGAAGAGAAAAAATATTCGTTGGTAGAAGCGAGAGCACGTAAAAGTATTTGTTTAATCATTAGATAGCATGACGACATTGAGACACGTAAAAATTCGTTCCTTTGCACCACTGACGATATGAATACTTTGATGATAGTTGGATCAAATGCTCCAATTACCACATAATAGCTATTTTTCTTTCCTTAATAAAATAGCAAATAAAAAATTCATTAACAATTCAATATTCACTATAAATTACACGTAATTACGAATGTTATTTAAAGCTAAAATTGAAAATAAACAAACGAAGTAAACCTGACAATGCATGTAATTTAATTATAAACCGTACAAATAATTGAGTTTTCTCTATTTATTTTACTCCGCAATTATGGCGCAGTATTTATTATTTATATTGTGTTTTATTTAATAACATTCCCTGTACCTTTGGTAACGAGATGCTTAAGACCTGAGAAAGAATAGGCTTTATCTCGGAAATCTCACGGGAATGGGAACTATGCGGGCGAAGTCACGGGCAAAAAGCTGGTATACTAATATAGACGTTTCATGAATATTATTATCGTCTGCAGATAGTGCAGTGCAGATAATGGAGAATGCATGCATTTTTGCTTTGTTTTGTCTTAGAATGCGGATTTGGGGAAATTAATTAAATTATTGAATTTCTAAGTCACTTCTGCTCTATAGTTGATAATATAATAGACATAGTCACATAATAGAGGAGCTTAGACGTCTGCACTAACTGTATGAGATAAGTTTAATGATAGATTAGATTTAGACTTGAAAATCTATTTTGATAGAGACATTGTAATGAACAAAGCTTCTTTTCATATATATTCTCGTAAGAAAAATTTCAGTTCAAAAAATCTATAAATAGCATTAAACTGAATTTTTAAGACCTTCAAGAAGCTACTTTAAAATTAAGAGCTCAGAAGCCCTTTATTTATCAGACCATTAATAAAAATTATTGAAAAACGATCGCGTAAAATCGGGTGTTATCATTCCCGTATTAACTTCGATCAACTCTTTACCAAAAATTAATATCACATTTGTTTCGTCAATAAACATTTATAATGAAGCCCCATTCCGGCGTGATGCTGGGCGGTGGAAATATGTTAATTAACGGGTAGTTTCACAAAAGGCGAGATTAATTGCGGTCTCATCGGTCGCTGTGGCCACGTGAGGGGAAACTTAATTTTGCCTAACCTTGCCTCTGTGAGCTCCAAATAGCGATGTAATATTTTAATAATAATGAAACTGGGTAGTCTTTGATGGTTAATTTTGAAAACCTCCGTTCCTTGCGTATTGAGTAATCGCGCCATACGGCCTATCCTTGTTTGATACGACGCTAATCCTTGTTTTGAATTGAAAATAGGTTCACCATAAAAATATAATTGCTTTATTTTTTGCATGCTTAAAAATGGAAAAAAGAACTCGGTCACAAATATTTATGACAAAGTATGCTCTATTGAACGGTTTTATACACTGATCGACAAATTTTAATTAAAATTCATTCACTGTAGTTAAAATTGTATTAATTACTAGCGATTGCAATTATGCATATACACTTTCCTCTTGCACAACTTATTAAAAAATTGTAAAAACCTAAACCAAAACAGAGAAACAGTGTAAATCGACTTTTTACATTGAATTAAATCCGACATGCATAATTTGTGTATTCAAACATACTAGTTACAACCATACATAATTACATATCCGTGTTAATTCGTTTAGCATGATTAGTTTATATAAATAATCTATGAAGGTACACAAATAGACGGGATCAAATATAATTGGGTTGCTTTAATGATGTTTACACGATATATTTTCTCATACAATGAATATTTGTCAATATAATTACCGCCTCCGAGTTGCTATTTTTGGTCGTCCTTTCAAAAGGACGTTTTCAGTACTTTTTGTATATTTTGTCGTAACATGGTTTATGTTAGCGATTTGAATTTAATAATATGTATTGCACGCCTCATAAGCGAAGCGTTGAGGTGGGTACTACTGTCAC
>CAJQZN010026336.1:0-14064 GCA_907164685.1 Colias eurytheme
GTCTGGTATATATGTACAATAAAGTATAAATAAATAAATAAATAAATTTTAATCATTGCTTTTACCAAAAATAATAAAACATTGATACTTATAGATGATTTCAAAGTTAAAAAAAAAAACACTTTTTCTTTTTTTTTGCCTTTTTTAAATTTATTTTCTTTTTCACATATAGTTTGAAGAGCCAAGCGTCAAGTTTGAAGGAGAGGAGTTCACAGAGGACATCTTCAAGAACTGGGTGTTTGTGCAGAGCATGCCAACTGTTGTTGAGTTCTCTCACGAGACAGCTTCCAAGATCTTCGGCGGACAGATCAAGTACCACCTCCTGTTGTTCCTGTCCAAGGTTAGTTATTTATTTTTTATTGCCAACATTATAAATATATAGTTTAAGTGTGTTAAAAAATATGCTATTAAATAGGAACTTGTCTTTTTGGTAGTGTTGATAAAAATGCATTTTTAATTTGGATAGGAAAAGTAAAATTCTGTGAATTTTACTTTTCCTATCCATTTTTAACTTATCTTGTTAAAATTGTTAAGAGAACTAAAAAATGCTTTTAAATATAATAATTTTGAAAGTACTCGAAACTTATTTAAAATAAATAACATTATAACAAACGATGTTATAATACAATTTAATTATAACGAATATATTGTTTCCAAGTCTTGTGCAAACACAGGATGAAGGCGCGGGCGACAATTTGCATATTTATAGTATCTATATTCAGCTACAGACTATATTAATATTCATTTATGTTTATCTGTGCTCCATCCTATCACAAAACATTTTACGGCACATTAAACAGGTCACGACGATGTTCACGAATTGTGAAAGTAACTAGTGGTGTGCAAAAAGTAACCCACTTTTTAACTTAGTCTCATTTATCAATGAGCTTGAGATAATATTTCTATGTCAATATTATATGGGGTCAAAATTGTGCGCTCATAAATCATCATCATCTTTGATCGTGTTTTCGATCAAGCTTTCGTATTATTATGCGGTTCTTAATTTGTTTAATTGAATTCTTCCTAAAAAGCACCTGACTAGTGTTTGCAAAAAAACAAGCTTTAAATAATCGAATAGGTCAACCGGTTTTTGAGACTTGTATAATTGATACTTTTTGCTTCTATTTTGTATTAAAACTGTTCTTTTTAAGTTGATAATGGTAAATAATCCAATCGATGTTTTAAATAGCAATATTTTCAGAAATATACAATCATGTATTCTGTAAGGCATGGCTGTTCATTCAATTATAATAATTTTAACGGTTACAATTTAACCTTGTCGCAATGGTAATTAAATCATTAACGGTACGCGTAGTGGGAACAAAAACATAACCGGACGCAGTCTTAGGAAAGTAACCGAGTGACTAACTGCAAAAGAACACTCATCTTGTCACACCAGCTTTCGATTATGCTTTTTGAGGCTTACTTATTGGAGCATAGCTCACGATTTGTGAAAGTTGATCACTTTTTTGCATGACTATAAAAATTTCATGAGTCATCTTAATTTATTTATTAAGTTAGTTAAGTTGGTTTAATAAATGACGCTTTTAAAATAATCTAATCTTATCGGATTATCATATAAAACTACTGGGTTTTATAATAGTCGAGTATTTGTCAATTACTTGATTTCGATTTTTTTTTCAATGTTAATATTGATTTTAAGTAGTAATAAAGCACATAATAAAACAACTATAGCTTTTTTTATAGGCAATTAAAAAATCACTATTCGGTATTCCTCACGACCATAGTAAAGGTCATTGAACTGTACAGATCGTTGCCCCCGACGCAACCTAATCGGTAAACATTACATCTTCGACATTTTTTACTAGCGGGCCCGTTATTTTATTGAATTGTATTAAAAGGAAGTGATAATGTCACTAAAATAATGTTAAAAATATACAAAGGAAGTTTGTTAGTTTGTTACTCATATAGTCACAGAATTATCGCTTACATACAATTTGTATCCTGATTTACCACGCATTTGCATTAAGAAATTATCATATGAAAACAGTATTATATATTGTATGAAAAGTTTTAGACCGGGAGATACTGACACAAAATTTCGAGTCATTTGTAACAAGGATGGCGGTTCTACAGGGGTCTTAGTACGCAATGACAAAGAGAAAAATGATGGTGTGAACGCTGGTACCGGTGGCTTAGTCGCGTGGGCGTTTGTCGAACTCGTCGGAAAAATAGCGAAAGTCAAACGATTTGTAACACAAAAATTTTAGAATTTACCGATAGCCCATAAAAAAGTAGTAGGCGGTAGTGTCATGCCATACTTTTCCGGTGTGACTTACAGCCCGCCATACCGATGCGAATGTGTTGATTTAAATAAAACAATCATTCAACCATTTGTACCAGGCTAACTTTTGCACAGGTAACTATCGTCGTGCAGCCATTTACGAAAATCGCCATGCCATACTTTTCGGACGATTCCAAATGGTCGCCATACCGCCGAAAATCTGCAAAAAATTTTTATTTCGCCAAACTTTTTGTACCAGTATTGCATTTGGATTTTTGGAGAGTATTTGATAAAATGTGACCATTATTATATTTGCCATACTTCTAGTAGGGGGAAAAAGTGCTGTCATACTTGAAAACTTAATTTATTATTAATTTATATAAGTGAAGATTTCCAACACATAGATCTTTGAAATTTTGTATTTATATTTGTTGATCCTCAAACTTACAGGAAAAATAAGTGCCATACTGTTACAAATCGTTTGACTTTCGCTATTTTCCGACGAGTTCGACTAACGCCCACGCGACTAAGCCGCCGGTACCAGCGTTCACGCCATCGTTTTTCTTTTTGTCATTGCGTACTAAGACCCCTGTAGAACCGCCATCCTGTTACAAATGACTCGAAATTTTGTGTCAGTATCTCCCGGTCTATTTACGTAATAATTGTAAGTCGTGTCGAATGTCGCGAGGCAATATTATCATATCACCGTATCGAATCGTTGTTAACTGCACTAAATATATTTACACTAATAGATAAAAATTCTAGCAAATATTATTTCTTTACTTTTATATCTAATTTAATATCTTACCTCCTTACTACCTTGATGAGAGATAATTTGAACTCGAAATCGATATGCTGTCGCGATGAACATTGGCGATTTATATTATTTCGACAAATTTTTTGCGATATGTGAATAGAACACTTTAAAATACATAAACAAGAAATTCCATTGCATATACTTAATCTTTCCATGTAGATTGTAAATGTTTAACATAATTTATTTTGTTATAGAAAAATGGCGATTTCGACAAGTACCTAGAAGTCCTGAAGCCCGTCGCCAAGACTTACCGCGAGAAGATCATGACCGTCGCCATTGACACCGATGAAGATGACCACCAAAGGTAATAATTTTTCCAGCCTTTTCTAAAATTCAGCCTGGATATTTTTGTCTAAAAATCAGCTAAAAAAACCATTATTATAATATATTGTTTTACCCCCAGAATCTTGGAGTTCTTCGGCATGAAGAAGGATGAGGTCCCATCAGCGCGTTTGATCGCTTTGGAACAAGACATGGCCAAGTACAAGCCGCCAACCAACGAGCTCACCGCCAACGCTATTGAGGTGAGTCGCATCGATATTGGTACAGCCGTTTGGGAGAGACTCAATGTTTAACACTTAATGAAAAAAAATGTCATGGTAACAAAGTCTTGGTATATTTTGCTTACATTGAATATTTAATATTATAAGAAGTCATTATGCATAGACTTATCAGTTTCTTGTCAATATTTAATTATTTATGCAGGAATTTAAATTAAACTTTCATAATAATTTGATCCTCTTAAAATATGCAAACATCCGAATATATAAAAATATTCTGTATGATATGCTTTGGACTTTAAACTAGTTTGTTCACAAAATCAATACTAGTTTTTGCCGATCATTTATTTTACCTATCTCTTTAATTTTGGAAAACCGCTGAACTGCTCACCGTTTCTGGATAAAATTTTAAGCAGAAATAGATTATATTCTTGAAAAAGACATAGGCCTCTATAGTATATAAAATAGTTCTACTGTTTTCATATTAAAAATCAATACTTCAATACTTGGAACTACGACAAAATAACCAGAAAATAAATCAAATAAAAATTAAGTTCCAATAATTCATACGAATAAAAATAGAAAAAAATAACGTGTTTCAATTATAAATAGTTCAATAAATTATAAGCTGTGTCATTGAATTTCGCCACAGTGACGTGTAAAAGGATGAAAAGCACTTACTGCAAATGTTACGGTCTTATCGGGAGTATAAAATCAATTGTATAGGCATATTTGATGTGCGAAAACATATTTGACGATAATGTATTTTCTTATACGTTGAGAATATTGTAGGTATTAATACTTCTACTGTAATGGTTTTAAAATATACGTAGGCGAAGTCGTTAGGAACATAATGCGTATTAAATTGTTAATTATTATCAGAGCCGAGGCGTAGTATTAAAAATTTAAATTTAACTTCCAAAAATTTGATAAGAAAATTTTATGAAAATTACTTGAGTAAACAAACGAAACAACTTATTTGATCTTGATAAAGTTAATTTTAAACCTGATCTTATTAAATAATTTTAGCGAACTTAAAGTTTCAAATATAACTTTTTGACGACATTTTCCTTTTTTTAATGATATCTACAAAGTAAAAATAGTCGTATATTTTTTAACTACAGTCTCCTAAAATAGGAGTAATATATATTTTGTATTCATAACTAAATTCACGATTATAATGTATAAGTAGCCAAATCAAACGCGACACGAATCCTATCGCGCGTTGTAGCGGACGTTGATAACGCACTATTCGTTACTAATTGTAATGTTATGTCACTAAGTACTGATTGTATCAATATTCTATACAACAATATTGTTTTTATCTAATTTATAACTGTATCAATATTCTATTTTGATACCTGATAGGGACTGTGACATTAACCTTTATTAACCATAATTTACCACGCCACGTACTCGAAACGAAAAATAGAAAAAGTTTTTTTATTTAATATTCGCATGATGTCATGGCAATCTATGAAATAGAATTATTTATTATGTGCATATAATACATTATGCTGTGCACCAATAGCAATTGCCATTATAATTTACCTATGCAGAAGTTATGTCAGCCGTTTATGTCAGCCATGACCTTATAAAATATGCACATTAACAGACACCACAGTATTTAACTATTCTGTAGCGTCCACATTGTCTCTTATCTTTCTATACAAGCAATTCTTGCAATAAAATTGACTCCCATCTCAAATATTACATATTACAATCAATTTTCATGAATACACAGCCTATAACATTCAACACATAAATACAAAATGTAAAACATAATATTTTAATTATATTAAAACCAAAGTATCTATAACATTGCATCCCACATTGTCTATGGGCTCTCCAATGAGCATACTCACAAAAAAAAGTTAGCGAAAGTCGGTTCTTAAAATAAATAAAAAAAAATAATCATAAACCCTTCACAGATTCTTGCCTTAACCTCTTTGTCATTAAAAAAAAAATTATTCGTGTTCTAATTTCAAAAATCATTTGACCATCAGGAATTCGTGCAATCATTCTTCGCCGGAACTCTCAAGCAGCACCTCCTCAGCGAGGAGCTCCCCGAGGACTGGTCCGCGAAGCCCGTGAAGGTGCTCGTCGCTACCAACTTTGATGAGGTCGTCTTTGATACTAGCAAGAAGGTCCTCGTTGAGTTTTATGCTCCATGGTGAGTTGATTTTTTGGTTCGTGTTTTTTTTTTTTCAGGGTATGTGGTGTTGGTAGTGTAAGGAGGTTTTTGTGGTTTGTATTACGTGTTTATGTACATTACGTAGATGTTATTTTGTAGTGTTTTCGATTGACACTTCCACGCAGCATTTACGGAAATTTCAAACAGAAACCGTATTATTTCAAATAGATAATTAAAAGTAAGATTTAACCTTCTAAAGTAGAATGAATCTATTAATTTTTAATATTGTAGTTTCAAATGTTTTTCTCGTGTTATTAACATTATTATTTATTTCATAAATAGTTTTTGATCATTTTTAATTTAAAGGACTATTAAAATTTAATTGTTACCACATCAATTTGTTACGAAATGACATTGCCTTGTGACATTTAAAAATATGACACACTGAAACAAAAGCAGTATTAACAAAACAAATATTGCGTAAAGTTATTGTCATTTGTATGATGTAATGTTATTTACTCAAGTGTTTAGAGAATACTAATAATTCAAAGTGAATCAATCGTTGAATATGTGTAATGAATTATTGTATAGATTCAATTTGGTTACTATTTATTCAAACGGTGAATGATATGGTTATTGAATATTAAATACGGATAAAAATTTAAATATTATGCTTAATTACATTATAAATTTACTACATATTTAATATACTAAGTAAAATCTAGACTGATCTTGTTTTTTTTAAGTAAATTAGATTTTTGTTAAATATTGTCTAAATCCATTGATGGTCGAAATTCCGTAGAGGTTTTAAATTGAAATTTAGAAAAAGTAGTTACTCTCCAGACCATATTAAGAACAAAGAGATCTTATCTCCCTCTCTACTAAAAAGTAAAAACGTCTAAAAAAATAAGCAGTAAGTATATCTAAATAAAACCAACTTATACACCCACAATCTCTATTCAACACATTAGTTAAAAAATAAGTACATTATACAATAAGTATACTAATTAATAAGTTTTAAAAATAGTACATAATAATAAATAATAAATAAATACTCTTTATTTAGCACCAAATAAAAACAGACAATATAACAAAAAGAAAAGACAATATAATATAAAGCCAAAAAGGCGGCCTTATCGCTACTGAGCGATTTCTACCAGGCAACCTATGGGTAGGATTTTGAATTAAGTACATAATATAATTTATAAATAATGAATATAACGCAGGTGCGGCCACTGCAAACAACTAGTGCCGATCTACGACAAACTCGGCGAACACTTTGAGAAGGACGACGATGTTGTTATTGCCAAGATTGACGCGACCGCCAACGAACTAGAACACACTAAGATCACGTCATTCCCCACTATTAAACTGTACACTAAGGACAATCAGGTAATTTTCTATTGATTTTTGAAGTGAAAACTTCTTTAGCGGCGTTGGGTATAAAATCTTAAACTCGCGTCAGGACACGTGGCCTGATCGAAAAAGCGTAAGACGGATACCATTCCAAAATATCAAACATGCTCAACGTTAATAATAAAGTTTTCACTTCTGCCGGCACTCCCGGAGTGCAACCCGTCTTTTTTTTTAATGGTCCTACTGTTTAAACTTCATTTTGTACAGGTGACTCTAATGGTTTTAAAGACCTGTTCCTTAACATTCCTATTGGTCGTACTGACTCATATAGCCCTACCGTTTCTTATATGGTAGTTCTTAGTAGTAATGTGTTGGTTTATAGAATTTCTATGTATTTGTAAAAGAACTGAATGAAATGAAATTTATCTTTCTGGTACACATGGTCATAGCAATCAATCTGACTCAAGGTTCATGATCATTACTTACTGACCTCTTTAATTTAACTGTTTCTATTAATATCAATAAACCATACGGATTCTACTACAAATTTACTTCAAATGGCATATGTTTTTACCGATTAAACTGTATTTATCTGACTTGTATGTTGTGGTAGAAAGTGTGAATTAAAAATTGATGTATACTAGAATATTCTCTTTTTCCTTGTAATACTTCAGTAAATGATGCACAATACAAGGTATCTTATACCTGATATCTACTATATAAAAATAAGTCGGGTTTTCCTTCCTGACGTTATAACTCCAGAACGCACGGACCGATTTCCACGGTTTTGCATTCGTTGGAAAGGTCTCGGGCTCCGTGAGGTTTATAGCAAAGAAAAGGTGTCTCTGGTGGGGAAACGGAGTTCGCCCGGTTTGCTAGTATTATGTATAATAATAATTCGATATATTAATTAATAATGTATATCCTTTATCAGGTGAAAGACTACAACGGTGAGCGATCACTGGCCGCCATGACCAAGTTCGTTGAAACTGACGGCGAGGGATCTGAGCCCACTCCTTCTGTGGTGAGTTTATTGTATACATATTATTGTATTAAAATTAATTAAAACGTACACTAGGTTACTCATAATAAGCCAGAGCAAGTATCGAGAAATGATTTGTCTATAGAAACAATCAAATGAAAACTAATTTTATTGAACTTGGTATATGATATTAAAAGATGTGGATCTTACACTTTTCCGCAATTTTAAGTATCTATTAGAAATGTAATATTTAAAGCTATTTGAAAGCCTGGTTGACCCCGCACAGGTTTTCCTAGTGGGTGAACCAGGGATTTACATTTATGTAAAATTTTGTGAAAAATAAATAAATTATCAATTTGAATTTTTTAATTTGAATCTTCTTCCAAAATTAATTAGTATGTACAACAAAATTTAATTTATTTTCCTTTGTTCCAGTCGGAGGAAGACGAAGACGACGAATCGGCGCCCAGAGACGAATTATAAGCTGTCAACATCCCGCTCTTTTGAGACTTCCATAGATTATATTGTACTGTATAGATTATAATTATTATGAATTAACACTTAACATGTGCATTTTGTAAGCTAGGCTGTTAATTTTTATATTGTGTTGAGGTTGTACTTCATTTCGTTACGTTTTAATGTCGCTGGACACAAACAATTTTTTATAACAGATTAATTATAATGAATTCATTTTTTAATTATTAATGATGGCCCCACTATTCTCAATGGCCAAATTGTCTATGATATTCTTTTTCCATTAATACTCTATCCTAAAGTTTGATCCGTTTAGGATGAACAATTATCTCAGTAATTTATTCGGTAAAGCATAATTTATTACATAATCAGCAGCATTAGATTATGTATGTGTGTATATTTATAATTTCTGTATCATAATGGAATTATTTCACATTCCTAAGTACAAAGTTGAGTTACATGGAACAAGCGGTACGTCGCTTTTAATTCTTATTTTTTATATTTTGTATAGCAACGTTTTATTTCATCACAAGGGACATTCGGTTAAGTAAAATGGTTTTGTGCCAAATTGGCATTTATTTTTATATAAAATAGATCAAAGGTGCTTTGAAAAAAATTAAGATCGTGTTTTTCAAGTTTGGTTGTTAAATGTAAATAATTTAATTTGAATCAAATCCGCATTGTTGTCTTTATTGTGGATACAGAAATTGATAAATAAAAAATATTAAATTACGTCTGCCTTTTATTTTCCTAGCCTATACCTATATACCTATGAACTGCAAAACCCTATTACATAGAAATTATACAAAACACTATAACATTATGAAGTGTGAACAAGAGGCCAGTAGGCCATATTATGTGATTCTTACAACACTGACCACTGCATCTACACACGACGAACAGTAGATTTTCAAGCCAAAAAAGTGAGTGAACAAGCAGCCTAAGTAAATGTAAAAGATGAATTGTTACAAATATTTGCAGTTATTTTTAATGCTTCGTTTAAATGACAAACCTCGATCTACAGAAACGCCCAATACCGACACTGGGCGTCACATGACGAAATAACACATTAGTCAAAAAAAATTACATATCTACACTCTCAAAGCTGAGGGCATGCAACTGCATCCGTTAAATACGTGTGTTCTTATCCAAAAATTTACATTCAAATATTGCAATGCAAGAAAGAGCATAATCAACCCTGTATGTTATTTGGGTAAAAACTATGAATAAAGCTTGCACTCATGGACTCATGGAATCATTTCAGTCATTGCAATTTGTTCGATTGATTAAATATAACATAGTAATAGTTATCTTAATAACATATAAAAAATCAGACATTTAAAAATAAATTAGGTCGTCACCGGTGTCACCGGGCAAGCTCCACAAACATTCAGGTATTAAAAAGCACTCTAGAGACTACTGTGAACCGCAAGTTATATGCTTTAGAAAATAAGTTGTCTTACGGCTCTGGGATCTTGGACTATTTGGTTTTGGGCAACAAAATATCCTGAATAATTTGAGATAATATATTGAAGTGAAACTTCTTTAGGCGCGTTGAGGGTAAAATTTCGAGGTCACGTCATGAAGAAAGGCGATGATTTTGGTATCTTTGAATCTTGCCAAAGAAATTTCTCTTCTGAGATGTGTGCTTGGAACACACGCTATTTTTTGTTTTTATCAGTGTCAAGTCTAGTGAAGTAAGAGAGAGTGGCTTAGAAGTAATACATACTCTAAGGAGAGTGGTAAGTGGGAATTTAAAATTCAAGGAAAGAAAAAAATAAAACAATAAATTCGCACATTTCATTTATTATCTTACATACAACGATTAAAACATAAAATAACTCTTTAAATTATTAACATTAAGCTTGTTCCATGTATAATTATCACATTAACCATACAAGTGAGTCGAATGGAATGGCTTCGAATTATAAAACGTATGCGTTAATTTAATTAAAAATAACCATTGGCTTGATAAAGAGCAGGCGTTTATAATATGGTATAATTTGTACGCACAATAGTTTACGCTTAAATATTTAGGCTGTGTACACACAAGATCTACGTTGTGAAATAATGCAAAATGTTTGTTCCTAAATTATATGTTTTCCTTTTGACTTTGCAAATCGCCAAAGTTATATGAAGATTCATTCGTTCCAAAGGAAAGTAATTTTAATTATATAATGAAGACAAAACAATTCGAGGAACGAAGACAAAATGCACGACGACACAGCATGTCGCTTTTATCAATCAGTTAAATGCAATTTATTAATAAATATTTTTTATGCTCTGAACATTTTCAAACCATATTAATCTATTTAAGGTCAAACTTCCAAAGCCAATGACTAAAATATAACATTTATCAATAAAAGTTTAAGAATAATTAATTTCATACACATGGAAACATTGATATTTCAATAAATTTTTAAAAATGCATTACCAAACAATAATTAGTTCAATATAAATCAAGAAAACCCCATGATCTTATGATATTATATACGTGTATTACATTAAAATGATGCTCATTCACAAAAATGCTACACTTTCAAAAACCATTACATATAAAAACAATACTATATCACATTTATTTCCGTGTACGTTCACACAAAGGCAAAGTGTTCTTGTAAACTGTGTGAAAAAATTTGTTGTTTGTGTCCAGTCGAATGGCCATAGACAAAATTGTATGAAGCTGAAAAAACTCTAAAATATACCTATACTAAGTGCAAGGCTATAAGCTATTATTATGAGTCGGCAAGCATGTCGAGAACTTGTAAGGTCCCATATTTAAGGCCTTTAGTAACTATACGATATATTGGATTATTGATTTTCACAATAAATCTAAAACGCCACTAATCTATCGATTGTTTATATTAATTATAATAAATTAGTAGTGACTTCTTAATGGAGATGGGTTTCGCGCGTCGTTTTGAACCCTAGATAATAATAATATTATCAAAGATGGTAACAATAAAGCTAGTCAGTGACAATGTGATTGTCCCCTTGAGAATATATTTTGATATTAATCGATTCAATACTCTGTCTCTATCGCTCTCAAGACTTTTGGCTCAAGCTAGAAAGAGACAAAATAATTATCAGTTGATTATCGATCAGCATGGGACATTGATACTTCATTAAAACGGTATTTTCTTATTAAATATTTTTACAAACTAATCAATACATTATAATAACAATAAAAAGTTAAATATAATAATCTTTATTGGTTACAAATTAACTTATAACTGCATTAATAAATAGTAAATAATAATACATTCATAGTAAAAAATGGCCAAAAAAAATAATTATTAAATTGATTGAAAAAAAGCATTGATTGATTGGTATTTATTAATATTTATAAATAGTTTCCCAGTGCGTTAAATAAATATTAATACATAACGTATTGCCTTAAATCTAGAAAAAATAAAATTAAAATTAACGCTTATAACTTTTGTGTAGTAAAGTAGCCATCGGCTACAAAGTTTATTATCACGTTTGAATAATGCTTTATAATGGAGTCTAAAATTGGTGGTATTTTGTATTGAATAATGTATTAATTTCTATGAAACACATATTACCAGGGCCCCGAGTAAACAAAAACATAATTATAAGTAATAGCATGTAATAGTAAACTTTATAGCGTGAATATGGAGTTGTGATCGTTGTTCATTTGGATCTATCAATATTATATTCATTTTAATTTATTCGGTATTTTAGAGGGACCCACGGTAATACAAAGTAACGGATATCAAGTTAATATAACTTCATTTTTTGTCTTCTCAATTGTTTCTTGTTAATCTGTGGGTGTGTATTTATAATAATTATGGTTAGATTGGACCCACAGAAACACTATGCTGCAGTTTATAGCGCAAATATGTTATATTTCTTTTTTTTATTTATCAGCCAGTGACATTATAACAATTTTTTTAATTTGCAGTGCGAACATAGAGTCTTGATCCTTCATCTATCAGTGACATCATCACTCATTTATTGATTCAGCAATAAATAGCCCGGGCCACTATATCTTCCCACTTTGTTAATTATATTATTGATTCAGATCCCCCCTCCCCCAATTTATATCTTCGATGATACAGCCATCTACAGCGCGAACACAGAGTCCTGATCCTTGATCTTTAAGACACATTTATTTCTATAACAGGACTCCGTAGTTATATGGGTTTATAGCGCGAACATAGAGTCTTGATCCTTAATCCATCAGTGACATGTTATATACTTATTAGTTATTTATTGATTCAGCAATAGCCCGGCCCACTACATCTTCCATTTGTATTTATTAATTATTGATTTAGATCCCCCCAATTCATATATTCCATAATACAGCCATCTACAGCGCGAATACAGAGTCCTGATCCTTGATCTTTTAGACACATTTCTATAACAGGACTCCGTAGTTATATGGGTTTATAGCGCGAACATAGAATCTTGATCCTTGTTAATCTGCCTGTGTCTCGCGGCCGGTGTCGGTGTTGTGTTGTTAGTGTTAGTGTTAGCAGGTGGTAAAGTGTCAGCGGCTGCGGCTCGTTCCGCGAGGAACTTCTCAAAGTCGCTGCTTGTTACCGATTCTTGACCGGTCGCTTCTGTTGCCGCCTGTTTATAAAGAAAGAATGTTTATTTAGCACCAAACAATACAAACAGAAAAAAAACCTACTAAAGGTAGGTACTTTATGAGAAATAATATGATAAAAATTTTATAGAAGGTCAAGAATTGTTTCTTTAAGGGATAATTTGCTTGTTAAATGGGGGTATAATTGACAGGGAACAGTATTGTGTAAAATAGTTTTAAACAAAAAAATTATAACTGTGAGATAAAGGATTGGTTTCATTGCAACTTACAAGCAGTGCGTGGATTTATTATATTTTTATACGATAGGATTATATTTTTTGTGCGTTTGAACTCCTATTGACTATGGACAATCCTCTTCAATTTTTTGCAAGATTTCAATACTATATAAAATCTCAATATCATTGACTGACACGGAAACCTTAGTTTTCGGTACAGATTTATGATTATATTTGATGTGTGATATTAAAATATAAAATAAAAATAAAACCATTTTTATCGCAGAATACAGTAGCAAAGCAAATAGTACAATAAAAAGTATAATCTCTTTTTACAGTGCCTTGAGTGCGTCAAAATTAAAAAAAAATAAAATAAAGCAAAATTCACCTTCTCTTGTTCTAACCAAGCGGATATCTCATCAATTTCTCTTTGATCCATTCCCGACGGCTGTTGAAAATAAATTATATATGTACATATACAGGGTTACAGGTTAAGTCGACCTATTCCTGTTAAGAGCGTGTAGTAGGGGTCAAAACAAACTGATTTGATCTTATAATACCATTTCCAAAAGTTAACCGTTGAAGAGTTATTGCAATTTTAATTTTTTTCTTGAAAATGCCACTTTATCTTCGCATTTAGCGTTTAATTTTTTATTTTACTTATTTGGTCTGGGTTTTTTTGAGTTTTTATGTAATAGTTGAGTTAAACAATAATTCTCAGCAATAAAAATCCATATCGCTGCAAACAATTCAAAGAAATGGCTTTTA
>CAJQZN010026340.1:0-21069 GCA_907164685.1 Colias eurytheme
CAATATGATATAGCTGCAAATTGCAATGTTGTATATTATGTAATCCTTAGCTACCAATCAATAATTAAATAGGATAAAACGAGTAGGTAGATCAAATAACTACGTAGAATCAAGCAAGCTAATATTCGTAAATAAAGGTCGATAGTAAAACGTATTTCTTGCAATAAACTAGTCAGTCGTTTACGCCCGTATTGTTTCAATTTGGAAGGAATAAAACTGCAAATCGATGGGTTTTACGATTCAAATATTGGTAGTATGTAAATTTAAATTATCTGGGAATGGATAAGAATTTCTGTACATGTGTGAGCTAAGCTGTAATGTGATTAGATGGATATCCTTTGTTTCTGGAATATGTGCATATTTTATTTGACTGGAGACGAATTCATACGATAAACTATTTTATTGCACACATAATGGTAACAAATTTATTTATTTATTTATAACACTTTATTGCACAAACTGAATTATGACAAAAATAACATCAATACAAAATAAATTCATAGTTTGTACAAGAGGCGGCCTTATTGCTAAGCAGCAATCTCTACCAGGCAAATAGAAGTCTTCTACTTTTATTTCCGAATAATATTGGATTGGCAGAAAATATTGGATAGTTCGATTTTTGGGGTCATGTCCCCTGTAACCTTGGAACGCGCGTGATACTTATCTAAATATTATGTTTGCTATGTGTTTTAAAGGTTGAACCTTCTAATTATTAGAAGAGCATGGTAGTTGCTCCACCCTTTAATGATATCTACTACCTATAAAATATAAAACTAAATAACAACATATGGATAAGGTTACGGTTCTCAAATAATAATAATAGTTAAGTCTAATATATATCTAATAATATAATAGTTAAGTACCTATTATATTATCCGTGATATTTTTATGCTGAATGCCTAGATTGACAAGTAATTACTCACACAATGTTTTATGCATTAAAGTATACGTAAAAGCAATAAAGACACAGTAGAAGTAGGTACTTACATAACTATGAAATAGTAACGTCAATGTGTTTTTTACGTGTCTGAGTCATAGCAGTGAAATTTTAAAATCTCGTCACTTCATACAATAGCGGTTTTTGTGTATTACCCATACATATCTATGTATTTTATTTTAAACTGGCAATTTAATTCATACATTCTTCTTAGGTGTATAGTATTTTTAAGTCTTTTATTAAACACGTTGGCGTTTATGGTATGAATAGCGAATCCTTTACTGAAGACAATATAAAAGTAAAAATAAATAAATACTGTAAGCAAAATAAACCATTTTTTTAGTCGGATTTCTTCAAATAGGTATAAGATAACAACATAATGGCACAAATTGTATTTAAAAATATCACTCTTATTTCTTTCATTTATCAAACAATAAGAGGAATAAAAAGGAGCAAATGTTTACAAAATAACTGTAACAGTGTAATAAGTAATAACACTTATAATTAAAGCTGAAACATAATAAAGTGAAACGTAAAGTAAAACTTTCAATGGTAAATTGTAAAATGAAAAATGTTAGTAAAAGAAATTCACTTTAGGGATGTTATAATCGTATTTGGAATTTAAATTATCCGAATAAATTTCATACTTTGTATCTATACTAATTAATATTATAAAACTGAAGAGTTTGTTTGTTTGAACGCGAATCTCAAGAAATACTGGTCCGATTTGAATCACGCTAAGAGTTAAGACCAACAGGAGCGGAGCCACGCGGGTGAAACCGCGGAGCACAGCTAGTTTTAAATAAAATAAAGAATCAAACAAACCTCATCAGCTTTATAATATTAGTATAGATTTGCAATGTTGAGCTCTACATTATCATTAAAATGAAGACTAAAAAGCTTCTTTAAAATAGTGTTTCTATTGAGAAAATGCCATTTGTTTTTGCCTTGCTAACCAAAAGCTACGCTTTCATTGGATGTAAAATAAATATAGTAATACATTGTATTATATTATCTGTGGTAATACTCATATTATTTATTATTTTGAATATTAAATATATATGGTAGTATTCTATGTACATTCCTTATCGGTTTCAAGGAAATTTACATGAGGTACATACATCGGTTTCAAGGAGATTATAACACGAAGTTTGTGTTAAGTATTTGCTAATGTAAATAATATCTATAATATTTTTTTTACAATATACTCATTTATATCTTTCCTATTCGTAATATATTATACAATCGAAAGCTTGGTATGGGATCAGGGGCCGTATTATGACCTCTTATTTCCAGACAGATTATGCCGTGAACTGACTGGCAAATTCATAATAATTAAGATCGCAATAACCAGCCATGGTTAAATATGGTATAATATGAATTTGCCAGTCTGTTCATTTCACGGCGTAAACTGACTGGGAAAAAAAGGTCAAATACGGCCGCAGATCGTTCCGTGTGTGAATAATGTCCTGAAATATTTTATTTATTTATTATACTTCATTGTACAAACATGAATGGACAAAGCGGAAAAAAAGAACAATATCACAAAAAGGCATCATTTGTACAAAAGGCGGCCTTATTGCTGAACAGCAATCTAAACCAGGCAACCTGGTAGGAAAGGAAATGTATGAAGGTCGTGGGATAGCGCAAAATTAATGACTATAATATGACTATTTTATATCCGGATAAACATTACCTATAATGTGCGTACAACACTAGTTTAAACTATTATATTCCTTTGAGTTAATATAAGGATAATGGAATAAATGTATTTCATACATATATACGTTTGTTCTGTTCACGTGAAAAAGGGTTTGTGCCTTTTACATTTTTGATATTAAAGTAACGGTATCATTTTTGAATGCGTTATAAAAAATATTTTTTTCTTAATATAGACGAATTGCTCGTTATAAAATGGAACTATTCTATGAACATTCTAAAAAATATGCTGTATCACATTTATCTAAGAACACTATACTTGTATATTTCTTCTATTATACAAGTTTTATGATATTTCTTATATTATTTTCAAAACAAATCTAATTTTAAAATGTTATTTTGTACCACTTATCATTTTAGAAACATAATATCGTAGACCTTACTTATTATACCTATTCCTCTATTACCAATAAGCTTAGAAATAGACGCAGTTGTCACATCTCTCCAAAAACACGAATTCATGAATCCAACATTCATAAAATGCACGTCAAAAACAACCAAGAGCTATCCAAATGGTTCTACAATCGAACGAAGAATGGTTTTCTTTTTAGTGACCGGATATTGCAACCAGTCAACTGTGCCTCCCGGCTGATGTTTCACGCTTCGAATTTGAGGTCAGCTTATAGTAGTTATATTGGCTTTACTGGATTGATACATTAGTTAGTGAGTACTCGAATGGTAATTGATATCAGATATGAAAATGCCTAAGCACATGTTTATTTATTTATTTATAATACTTTATTGTACAAAACAATGTAGGAAATCTAGTACAATCTAATAAGGTACAAAAATTTTGCACAATGGGCGGCCTTATTGCTACACAGCAATCTCTGCCAGGCAACATATTGATAGGCAAGGACTAAAAAAATAGTGGTTTCTAGCTTAGATAGATAGAATCCTCAGTATTGAGAGGATTACCATCCGGACATAATATAGTGGCTTTTTGAAGTGTAGCCATCAAAGTTTTTCATTATAAAGACGCTACATATAAAAGTTTGAAACAGAATGAATTATTTAATCCAAACATTAGCAGTAAAACAAAGCAGTAAAACAAAACAACGGCTAAGAGCTACAGCGGCACGTCAACACTTTATACATTTTAATTTCTACTTTTAAGTTTCGAGAAAATTCAATTTAAAAACTACTTACGTCGCTGCAGACACGTACTAGGCGCCCAGAAGTAGCTAGGATGTAAGTGACTGCTCTTGGCTGTGATCGATTACCGACCGTGTTCATACTTCAAATATATGTAAATGATATCTTGAAATGTTTCTGGAGTCCTATGACAAGGGATTTGAATATCTACGAATTTTAAAATAAAATGGGAATGTTGAAAGTTAATACATATTCCGAGTTTGCGAGACGTTTTACATATTTATGAAGTAACTACAGACGTATATGTGGTGAGTAAAATAGGCAAATACGCACACATGGCTAGTAGAAATTATATTAGATACTTATAAGATCGTAATTATTACGACCAAAATGTTTCCAATCAACCCCGATGAAACGAATCAAAAATGCTGTTCACCAAAACAGATGTGAGACGCTCTACACTACAAATATTAACGACAACAGAATAGAACGGAATATGACACGGAATGCTTATAATTATTACCACGTAAAAATCGGTAAACCAGGAAAACATATTATCTACTGAAATACATTGTCCTTAAAATTAGTGAAAAATTATAATGTAAATTCACTCGGAAGGTTAGTACATTTTCATAAATACAAAATAACATATAAACTGCTAGCTTTCAGGTACTACTTACTAGTAGTATTTTGAATGTGAAGATAAAACGGACAGATAGACTACTTTCGCATTTTATTTATTATTTGGGGGGGGCAAGTATCTCGCCTCGCGGCGGTGTTGTGAACAACTCCGGCTGAGTGGCCAGACGGCCGGAGTCTAGGGCGACTGAGTGAGGAACCTACGGACTATCCGAGCGTTGTCCAGCAGGACTGCCCGCTGTATCCCCACTGTCATGGGCTTCACCGGTAAATCCAACCACCTTAAATATTGTAATATATTATTGTATTGTATTATATTTGTTATTGTATTTATTATATTGATTCCAAGCACCTACCTAAATCTTTTCATATAACCATATTCTATTACCACGCATAGCGATTTAGTATAAAAAATATTTTCTTGTAAGTCCATAGAACTTAACAAAGGCAGTACATTTATTTTCCCTTCGTAAACGTTGACAGGTATACGTGTTATATGCACCCACGTGCGTTGTCATCATTTATCAAAGTTAAGAAAATCGCAGCTGTTTTCATGTACATTGTACTTACATACATGTTTCTGAAACTGTGTACGGTTTATTCATTTTTATTTACGTAACTCAGACTATTGTTGCAAGTTGTTGAAATAATGTATTGGTAAATGATAAATAGTTTGATAGTGATTTATATTTTTAGTATAGTGATAGAGTAATTAAGACCTAGTCACACCCCGGACACTCCATACAAAATGATCGTTTTGACAGTCACACTGTAGAGACTGCAAATGTGTGTGTTAACGCTTTATGGTTGGCACATTTGTGACTAGCGTAAAAAAAAATTCGCGTTTTTCTGATGAAATACATCCATACCTATACAGCACAATATCTAACCATTTTCTACGAAAAACGATAATCACAAATCCAAAATAATAAAATTACTTTAAGTCAATTTGATTAATGTTGTCAATCTTCGTTGCGTATCGTCCTTGCAGAAAAATATGGCCCATTTTATGTCTGATCGCGCGGGGGTGAGGTAAGTTTAATTTTGGCGGGAGGCGGAGAGTGTCCGTTCTGTAGCGTTTAGCTACTATTATGTATTCTGTGATCTAGTAGCTTAGTTCTAATCTACAAATGTGTGTACCTACTGTGTAATTTGTTTTCCGTTTAGACTGGCCCTAAACGGGAAACAAAAAGGCTCGAGGAACTATGAAGAATATGGTTTTGTATATCCAAAACTAGTTTTCACTCCTAAAGTAGTAACTTTCATGCGTATTAACTTTCTTCTATTCATTTTATATTACGTTATGTATATTTATATATTATTATGTTTTCACATGATACACAGTGTGGGTACATCATTTATTATGCCCAGTACGTCTTCTAAACCGAAAATATTACCAAAACATTTATTCCGTCCGCAGAAATGCAAATACCTGGCACGCTCGGATCATTTATAATGTCGGCTAAATCCACCGGTGGACACTTGTAGCTCTAGTAAGCTTAATGTTTTAAAAATATTACGTAATTTGAACGGGTGAAACCTGTATGACGTGCCCCCGTACTAGATGTTAAAGCAGTTTTATTTCCAGTGTGGACAAAGGACAGCGCTATAAAGGTCGTATAGCGCCATCAAAGGAAATAATGCGGATTTAATGGTATTGTCAGACGCGTGGCAAGCAGTCTGGCAAGCAGCCCGGCAAGTAGCCCGGCAAGCAGCCCGCAAACAAACACCGGCGCATGCACAAATAACATGTCCGTGCTTGTGCTCGTTGAATGTCACTTTGAACGCAAGCGTCTGAACCCATCATAAAACATCATGGTGTGTCATCATGAAATGCCAACGAAGATGATTCTATTGATTTTGATCGAAGTGAAATTGATTGTATATAAAGTTATGAAATGTACTGTTATCTTATGTGTGTCTCTTTTTATTTATACAATTTTTTTGGTTGTACAAAATTGAACTATGTGGGCGTAGAAATCGAAAAAACTACATAAAATTTGATTTTCATATAACACAGCTTTTCAAGCGTTTCGGGAATTTTTGGGTTATGTGTAATTTTATTAACAATGAAGTTTTCCTGTAGTTCATTGACTGAATGAACTGAATATACTGCAGTTTTTGTGTAAAAAAAGTTAAATAAATATTATACCGATGTGCTATATTTGTGAAAATTGGGATTATTGGGATAACTAGTATTTATTTAAAAAACTTCATTCTTTCAGGGTGCTTTTCCACTAGAGATGTGCTATGCAGCTATGCTATGCTACGCTATGCTATGCGATGCTATGAAACTATGTAACCGTTTCCACTGATGCTATACTACCTATGCGAGGAAGATACGCAGCTCGAGCTATACGATGTATCGGAAGTAGGCACCACGCATTACAATGCTTTCTTTGTCCATGTGCAGTGTTAATAAAAACAAGTCGTAAATCTCTAAGCTATTAGAGCCTGATAGAGCAGTCAAAGTAAACTTCTCTATATTTCTTCATCTTGATTTTGTAATGTGTGAATGAATTGTGAAATATTAATTATATTTCGATGAATAATGTGAATGAATAAGAAATGAATTGAGTAGAACAAAATATAATTAGGTAAAGATGTGACATATATAATGTATATATTGTATATATGTTTTAAGTAAATTGCATTAACAAATGACGGCTAAACATGCTGTAATAATGTATTTGGGTCATTTTCAAAATATTTGTACGTCACGAAATTGTCAGTAAACGGTTTCGTTAGGAAATGTCAGGAAGTTGTAAAAGTAAGGCTGTATTCAGAATAAGGTAATATTACATATAAAAAAGTAAGAAGTCACTAGTTAAAAAAAATATATATTTTTAGTTACAAAATAATCAACAAACAATCAATTTTTATAATTCTCTGTTTGCTTTTCCTTTTCTTTTCTTCTATCATTAGCTTCTTTCCATTTTTGTCTTCGAGCTTCTTTTTCACTGTCATTAAGATCTGATATTTTTCTTTGTGATTTGTCTTTGTTTCACTTTCTCGAGCTGTTTTTTCCTTTTCTTTTCATATTTTTCAGGGTTTTGCTTTTTTAGTTTTTCAATGTATTTTTTTGCCGTTCGGCACCGGTTAGCGGCATTCTGAAACTAAAAAAAGCTGTTGGATATATGTATTTTGAATAAAAATAAAAACAAAAGTAAGCATCACTCGTGTGGGTGGAAAAGCGATCAACACTAAATGCAATAAGGCAAGCATTATCCCATCAGAAACCACTTGTAAAATTGGAGGCCAAGACTCACTGATCCGCTTTCACTATAAAAAAGTTATCAGATCCCAGGAAAAGTCAAGTCCCTAAGCCCGACTTTACTAACCCTACATCATGGTTTAAAAAAGTATGGCCTGTAGTTACAAAAAAATAATCTTGAGAGATTTATTGTTTTTCTCCTTTATTATTATTCGTTACATTAATTTAACACACATTTTAATATCTTATTTTCATACTTTACACATGAGACCACAGCTTTACCGTCTACAATTTACTGACGTCAGTAAATGTCAAGAAATTGTTCGTCAGTAACATGTAAAAAATAACCTAAGAAATACTTTTACACAAAACATAATCACATTTACCATTAGATTGAAAGTGTAATCTATTACTCTAGTCATAATTTAAGTATATTACAATTGCGGTAGGTGAATTCTTCAAAATGTACTTACTTTTGTTGAGAATACGTCGTTAGGAAATTGTAACTAAATTTTTTGCACAGCACACTACTGGACTTCTTCCATGTCTGGACGACGAACAAAATGGCGGTGCGTTAATGTGACCTTACTTTTCGTGACATGACCATTGTTGCCAATGATTAGAGTTAGATTCCTCTTCTTTGTGATACAAGAAGTTGGTTAAATATGTCAATAAATCAGTGTCACGAAATTGTAACGATTGATAGGGACATTTTTATAATATGTAATTCTTCGTTTATTTAAGGTAATTTAAATAGTTTAATCTATCAGATATAACACTTCAAACATTGCTTTTTAATTATGATACAAAAAAATAGGAAGTTTCATACAAAAATTCTGATAAAAATATTTGTTTTCATTGTCGTCCACATAGGGGACAATAAAAAAATGTATGGAGCTTTTTTTGTTACTTTATTTTCACATCAAATTTATGTAAGAATTTGAATCGCAATTCATTGCTTTTTATCAGAAATGATATGCAGTATGCTTAAGTTTAGTCTGTAAAACGTTAACAATGATTTATTTCAGTCGTAACCATATTTTTTTCGAAGGTTTTTTAGGGGGACAAACATTTTGTAGTAATGTACAATTATTTTGAAAACGACTCATTTTTACTACCTTTTTACTTGGAAATAAACGATTTATTTATTGTTTTTAAACAGCTTTAATATAATAATCCAAATTAATAGCAACGTTTGATTTACATATTCAGCTCTTCCTACCTCACACATACTATAAAATAAAATTTTATCAATATACTTCAATGAAAGTCAACTGATTGACGTCACAACTTATCGAAACGTCACCTCGCCATAAAAATATTGACTTGAAAATGTATCACAGTTATATTTCGTCCAAAACTGCTGCGATATGACAAAAGGGACCGGATTTTTGGGCATAAATTTATTGAAAACGGTTATCGCCTTCCAGTAAATTATTTTACGGAGTTGATCTATGGGTAGGGTTATGGCTTCATAATGTGCTTAGATATTGTGCTATGAATAAATATATATGGTCAATATCGTTCTTTTGTTTGTTTAAAATTCATTGTAGATAGACGGTGCTTTTGAGGAAGAAAATGATGCTTTACATTTTGTATGATAAGGTTCTTTAATGATAATAATGAGGCTAATTTGCAAAATTTCTTATGATTTATTATATTATGTATTTGATAGTACTGTCGATTATTTGTATACGTATGTCTGCAATTATTACTTTAAGGGATTAATTTCAGTTTCATCATGAAGTAAACTTTAAAAATTAGCCTATCCATATATTGGCTTTTTTAAATTCTTAAATTTATGTAAGTATTTCTATTCAATTTTTGCAATGTATAAATCCTAGGGAAGGAATAGTTCCTTTTAACACAGATATTACCTAGTAAGGGGGCCTGAACCTTAATCTAATGTAACAAAATCATGTACGAATTCATAAATAAAGTTTTTTTTAAATATCCGTTCATGCTATGTACCTCTATGCCTAGTATGGAGACTATTTTAATGTCTACTTATATTTCTTTTACTTGCTTGTTATTTAATTAGTAGTTAGAACTAAAATCTAAGCACGGAACGTTTATCAATAAATCATCATTCTCAAGTCTGGGGACAATATCTAACGAACTGCTAGCGAATTTAGTTTCAAAATGATTTATGAAAGCTAGATGTACCACAGAGTAATTAATAAACAGATGTTACTTAAATAATTAAACATCTCTAATCCAATATTTCAGTTGGACAAAAACAAATTGCAGCTCATGATTAATATTTTCCAGCTCTAATACCTTGCTTACACTATTTACATGGAATTTAATTTTACTCTTGGCTTGCACTTAAAAGTATAATCACTCGAAATTTGACCTTAATGTGTGGGCTATAGAATTGATAATGGAGTGTATGTGTATGGTTGTTTGGACTGTTTTCAATTGGGTTGGGGAGAAGATGATGAATGCGGACCAGCACATGCTTTAAACCAAAACCGTTTTATCCCAAAAAACATCAAGGATTTATGGTTATCTGGATATACCATTGCCATACATTTAGCAAAGAAATATGCATGTCTCTGGCTAGTAATGTTTAGTGGCGATGTTTGCAGCTTTTTATCGGGCGGGTGATATTTTTCGTAAGGATCTAGACTTGTTTTAGGATTTACTATTGAAGTCGTAATTGTACAAACAATTACGGCTATAGAGATTTTCTACGATTAAACATATTATGTGTATTGTGATCCAACATAGAATAGGATCGATTCAGTGCCATTATATATATATATATTTGAGTTCATATATGTTTAAAACAATGTTAAGCCACAACGTCTCTATTTAAAATTGATGTAAGAGTCTTAAATAAAATAAACAGTTGTTGAAATGCAAAAAGGATTTCTAAATGAACGCATTTTTCTGCATATAAATAAATAGAAAAATATGATATAAAATCGGCATATCTAGAAATAAGTGTCAACGACTAAGCCGTAGTACATATTGTATTATTCGTGCGTAAATCCAGTGGACATATTCAATTTCACGGGCAACCACGCGCGGGTATAAACAACGGGCAAGCGATGTGTGTCAATTGCTTGATGCCGCGCTGTGTGGACGAGGCTTTAGGAGGATTTCAATACTAATGTATGAGCATTTATTCGCGTATTTTTTCTAATAGGCAGAGTTCAAATTTGGAAGGAAATTATGTCAATTTTTAATATATTTTGATGCTGCGCTATGTGGACGGGGCTTGAGGAGGATTATAATACTAATGTATGAGCATTTATTCGGGTATTTTTTTCTAATAGACAGAGTTCAAATGTGGAAGTAAGGTATGTTACGGTTTTATGTTCTGCTGTTTGGACGGGGTTTTAGGATAATTTTAATACTAATGTAGTTATGAGCATTTATTTATACGCGTATTTTTTGTAAAAGGTAGAGTTCAAATTTGGAAGTATATTGTATCAAGTTTGATTGCTTGATGTCGCGCTATGTGGACGGGGTTTTAGGAGGATTACAATACTAATGTACGTGCGTTGTTCCGTGTATTTTTTTTATCAGGTAGAGTCCAAATGTGGAAGTAAATCGTGTCAAGTTTTAATGTTTGATGCAGTGCTGTGTTGACGGGGCTTTAGGAGAATTTTAATGCTAATGTGTCACGATTATTCGCTGTATTTTTCTACCAATACAGGAGCCCGAATATGGTTCGGGTAAAACATTAGGGCTTAGGCAATTAAGGTGTCGCTTGTTATGGGTTAATGTCGCGGTGTGGACGGGTCTTAAGTAGGATTTTAATACTGATGTTTGTCCAAGTATTTTTATAGACAGGATTCAAATAAAATTAAACAAAAATTCAGGTTTGGTTAAAGCAAGAAGAAGTATTTATAGTAAATCAATAAAGTAAAGTTCTTATTGTTGATTCTGAGGAAATTTACGGGTATACCAAATAAGTAGAACCATGTATGTAATAATTAACAAACTACATGATTTGAAATAAATGTTCTTGCACTATGAACGTTGTTTTATTTTTAACAAATAAATTTTGAATCCCTCAAATAAATCGTATGAAAAAGTCTCGCCTTATAAATACATTAAAAATTATTACAAAAGCACTGAATCACAATGTCTGAAATCGTTAAAAAACTTAATATCTTGTATCGGATACTTAAAATAAAAGTTAAGTGCCGTCTCGAAGTTAACAACTACTTTAATTCACTTGAAAATTTTATCGAGAATCATGAATTGTTAAAACAAATAAAAACTTTACGTTTGCGAAGACTTTATTGTGAGAATGTTAATTATGACTTTAACTATCGATTCCAGTCTTAATTAAAAAACATGTTTTTTTTTATATACTGTTATTAGCTTTAAGCTAAGTTTGTATGTAACCAACTCTTTGAGACTCGATTTTGATCCACTATAAACGGTAATATTTCCAAAATATTTCATTCAATCTTTGTACACTTAACAAGGATCGGTGACAATACAATAATTTCATGAGTTTAAGTGTGTTTTTTAGTTTTTTTCATATATTTTAAAGTGAAACTTTTATTACATCGTCTCAAACTTTTTGGTCTGTGTAGCGCATGTCGCGTGTATCGCGGCTGCCGAGTAGGTATACCTACTCGGCAGCCGACCGTCACGCGACATGCGCTACACAAAGCAGTGTTCGGAACCGTTCGAACAGTTTCACTTTTACCGTGGTTTCATAAAACCACACAACATTTTTTTTATTTCATAACAAGACTTTCGCCTTGGCTGCGCTGATTTTGTCTCCACTGGTTGAATCTGAAAAAAAAGACAAATTTCAATCAGGAATTACATAATAATACAATATCTTTTTTAATAAAAATACAGAAAATAATAAAAAAGAGAAACATCTAGGTATCATGTTAATTAAATAGACGGCAAATTCAAATTCAATTTGCTTTATTTGCAGAATGTAGAATTACAAAGATGTTTGTAGATAGGCAGATAATATAGATCCTTAAACATTCTGCTCTTAGTTGAGCGTGCAAATATATTATCCCTAAACTACATTATACCTACAATATTATATCCCACAACACTTATAGATCCCAATACAGTAGAAAAAAAAATATAAATTTATGTCCAGATAGACATATGATATCATTTTCGCATATTAAAGCCATTAAATAAAATAATAAATAAATAAATATAAATTTTTTATAAAATTTTTTTTATTTCATTAATGATAGGTAACCTTATTAACCAGGGATTATATTATAATTTTCAAGTACATATAAATATTTTCCTTCTTTTTAAGTTATTATTGCGTGTGAATAAAATTTTAATGGGAATTAATATTGTGAAGGGTCAGTACAAAAACGAAATTAATAGGAACGTCAAGTAATTTATTTATTTAAACATACGTCCGATAATTACTTTTTTAATTACAATGCGTAAACATTGGCTTTGTTCAATGCTGAGGGCAAATCCGGTCATCGGGTTTCAAATATATAATTTAGTCGAAATTTTTATCACAAAGCTTTGATGAATTAATTATTCGTTTATGCGTTTAAATTAAATAAACACTCCCCTTTTTGTGCATATTTCTATGTAAGCAAAAAGGATAACTGTTTATTCCACGCTGTAATGCAGTTTGTAACAAGATGTTCAAGATTTTTTTTTATTTATTATCACATTTTAACTTATAAAATTTCCTTTTTGAATAAGTTAAGGTACCTATAAGAAAATAACGTTCCTACATTTGAACAAAATGTTTTAAAAATAATTTTAACTAAGATTAAAAATTACCCCGTAATTTTATTAATTAGGTACGTACCTACCTACCTATGTGCTTCTAGCCTTAAGATTTCCTTTAATTTACGACGTCGTTGCTTTTAATGCACCTTATCGTCGTCTTATCAAACACACATACCTACTACCAAACTGTCAAAACACCGAAATCAAGGCGAAATCATTTCGGATGTATAAGCAATAGCATTACAAACCTCCGTAACATTACTCACAATAAAATTGAATTTGATTGTTCCCAAACTATCGGAATTATCCGTACGTCTCTACACAATAGGCAGCATTGGCCCAACAAATGATCGTCGATGTTTGCCGCCATTACGGCGATTATGAATAAACATCTACAATGACAGCCGATCATAGACATTTAGTCGCTCTGCAATATAGTGATTGCCTCTACTCGCCCAACGCTGCCCATTGTGTAGGTACAGGGCCCATTACACCACTCCGGAACAAACATAAGCTATAATATTATCATTGTTACAGGAAACACATAGGTACTTATTTATGCAATATGTCGGATTGTCTTCTTCTGGTAAACTAGTTATGTAAGTTCCTTGTTTGTTTTTATTGTCGTAATGTGGACAATATTGAGTCTATAGATATGAGGAAATATGTGTATTATATTATAATGTTGCAAATGAAGTATTTGTCTGCTTGTTTCACACCCGAAACACATCGAACTTTTAAAATGTTCAACCAAATTGCCTTGGTTTCAATTAAAGAAAGATATTCCATTTAACTAATTATTTCAAAACTTTGGATAAGTAAATCTATATTTTATGATAATTTTCCTATCTGAAAGCCATTTCTTGTTCAATGTTGGCTCATTAAAATTATCTTCATTTAACTATTATGTACAGTCAGAAGCATAAATATATTACCATTTGCAGATTAGCAATAATATCTGTCATAAGAACGGGTTCAATAATATCTGTCTGCCCGTATACAGCAAAAATATCTGACATTAGTAGGCAGCATAATAAAGTGACATCAAAATTATGTGACGAAAATGTTACAGCAAATAATTGTGACAACCTCTCGAAGCATAAATATGTGACGTCACCTAGGAGGCAATAATATCTGACACAATTTTATATTTCCATATTGTAAAATATAATTGATTCCTCACAAAAAGCATAAATATGTGACACTAGCTTTCCGCCCGCGGCTTCGCCTGCGTTTTCACAGAAATACCGCATAGTTCCCGATCCCGTGGGAATTTTGGGATAAAACCTATCCTAAGTGTTAACCCAAGTTCCCCTTTATTTGTCTGCAAAATTTTATTGTAATCGGTTCAGTAGTATTTGCGTGAAAGAGTAACAAACACACACATACACATCCTCACAAACTTTCGCATTAATAATACTAGATTAGTAGGATAGGAAGTAGGATTATAGTAGGACTAGTAGGATAAGATAGGATAGGATTTTAAAAAGGCAAACCGTTATTTATTGAATTAGTGTTATGTATTTTGCTGGGGTAAAAATATGAACAAAAGACACATTATATTTTGTAAATATTTTTTTTTAATAAAATTACGATAATATGATAACTTGCCATAATTTTCGATATTCAATAAAATAATAGCAATATTATAGGCTAATTATAAGTAAATAAATGAAAATGAATAACGGAGCAATCGTGTCAAACGCCGCTAACGTCAAATATAACAAAACATGTGACAAAACAATTTCTAAATAATACATGAATATTACACTGAACATTCAAATAAAATAGATCTACCCAAGTGGGCATTCATATAAGTATATGAATACTTTAATTTTGTCATGATATGATATCCTTCTAATATTAATTATAAATGCGAAAGTTCGTGAGTATCATGTAAGGATGTTTGTTACTCTTTCACATAAAAAAGAGAAAATCTAATTTGGCACACACATAGAAGGTAACTTGGATTAACGCTTATGAGAGCTTTTATCCTGGAAATCCCACAGGAACGGAAACTATGAGGGTTTTTCTTTGAAAACGCGGGCGAAGCCGCGGGTGTTAAGCTAGTAGTATATAATATCTAGACATACAATATGTAGTATACAACGACGGCACATATTAATTAATATGGTAATAATGTTTTAAAACAACGTAGTTAAAATAAAATTTATTTATTTTGTATTAATTCAATATTAAATTGAAAATAAAATTGTGTCAAATATTATTGCTTCCTAGTTGATGTCACATATTTATGCTTTTAGTGTGCAATCAACGCAAAATACAGAAATATAAAATTGTGTCAGATATTATTGCCACCTAGTCGCTGTCACATATTTATGCTTTGTGTGAGGAATCGATGCAAAATACAGAAATATGAAATTGTGTCAGATATTATTGCTTCCTAGTTGATGTCACATATTTATGCTTTTTGTGAGGAATCGATGCAAAATATAGAAATATGAAATTGTGTCAGATATTATTGCCACCTAGTTGATGTCACATATTTATGACTAGCGGTCCGCCCCGGCTTCGCCCGTGGTACATATTTCGAAATAAAAGGTAGCCTATGTTCTTTCTCAGGGTCTAAAGATTATCTGTGCCAAATTTCATCAAAATCGGTCCAGTATATATGCGTGAAAACCATACATACATACATACATACAAACCTTTCCTATTTATAATATTAGTATAGATTAGTATTAGTATAGATTAGTATAGATTTGTATGAGGTATCGATGTAAAATACAGAAATATGAAATTTTCCTAGTTGATGTCACATATTTATGCCGTGAGAGGTTGTCACAATTATTTGCTGTAACATTTTCGTCACATAATTTTGATGCCACTTTATTATGCTGCCTACTAATGTCAGATATTTTTGCTGTATACGGGCAGACAGATATTATTGAATTAGTTCTAGTGACAGATATTTTTGCACATCGCCCCCTAGGCATATATTATTGCTCGTGACTGTACCTATATACTATTTTTTTAACGATAGCATATTTCCGCTATCGTTAAAAAAAATTCAATTCATATCACAACAATTATACAATCCTAAGTATCTATCTACACATTTTAGTAAAAAATAACCTTTACTTGTTTAATAATAATTAAAAACACGTTAAATTGCGTATACAATATGTTTGTAGCTCATAATTTCACACCCAAGCAAAAATGAATCGGAAATTTCCACTGAAATCAAAAGTTCACAAATTAATACCTTCAGCGAACATCCGATGATTGATGTTGATTGAAGGAACCAACATGAATGGGGTTTCAAATTCTCTTCTATGATATTCTCTGAATTACCTGAGGCATTTTGAACGGCATTGTCAACAATTGCTGTATTTGTTATTAGATTTGGTAGAAATGCTGTGGGATAAGGATTATTAGTGAATTTTTTAAATTATTTTCAGCTCCTAAATATAAAAGTTTAAATAGTGATTCACTAAAGAAGTAAGACATGCTCAAACACACACACATATAGATTTAGACTTTTTAATATGCTTATCGAGTAGTTCCAGCTGTAAATTCTGCCAAGAAATTTTTCGTAATGTGAAAGTAGATTTATTTTACATTGAGTTTCATATAATAATCACTGACGCTTATGATTATTCACCCTTTTTAATTCTTAACTATAAGAAATAACATATTATGCTATAGGTATTATCTTTATATTAGGTTACATATAATCGCAACGACGAATTAGAATTACGAGTATAACCAAATAGATGAATCACTGGATCCAGCAAATACTATCCTAGCTTATATAACAAGGTCCTTAGTATTTCTCAACTTGGAAATTTCGTTGACCTGCCAATTAGCAGTACCAAGCGACTATTTAATCTCTCTTTTGTTTTACTAAGTACTGGAAATACAGTCAGGATGAAAAGTCCTAAGCTTTAATATGTACGGCTTTATGTATGATTCCTCATTATATGATGTAGGACGAAGGTGAATGCACTGAATGTAAATAGACAGACTTCTTTTTATTCATGTTTAGGGGGTTTTTTTTTGTAAAAAGATAAGATGAAAAAATATTATGTGATTGTAGTTACAACTATTTAAAAATAATATTATAATGTATACTAATATTATAAAGCTGAAGAGTTTGTTTGAACGCGCTAATCACAGTAACTACTAGTCCGGTTTGTAAATTTCTTTCGGTGTTAGATAGCCTATTTATCGAGGAAGGCTATCATTACGTTAGGACCAACAAAAGCGGAGCAATGCGGGGGAAACCGCGGGGCACAGCTAGTACACCATAATATAATAGTTTATCAGAATTTTGTTTAACTAATTACTTTTTGGCTTACTTATATTGAAAAACTACAACGTTGATAAAAATACCATGTTATTTTATAAAAACTATTTAAGATTTTAATTAAGTATATAATTTTATCAAGAATTAACAAGACTACTAATTTCCGTATCAATCTGTCAAAGTTAAACATCACAACAAACACCGATCCAATACATTACATGTAATTAATACTGAAAAGTTTAAATTGGTTGCAATTATCCCCATCATATAACATATTCCCTCACCCTAAAGTTATCAACAACTATTTGAAACAACCATAAACTCTTTAAACACACATAAAACATCGTAACAAACAAGTTAAGTAGGCGCATAAAATTCTTCAAGATCAGTTGATGGGAAAAGAACTCAAGTCGGTTGTTTTAAAATTGTTAAAAGTTCTGAGTCCAATGTAAATTTTGCAGTTTGTAGTATTTGTTTCTTTTCTGTTGGAAATTTTAATTAAATATACAATTTCGAAGTATGGTTGTCTGAAGATTTTAAAATGTTTTTAAAGTAGTACAGTACAGTCTATTAAAATAGCTTTTAGAACAGATATTATGCACGAATTTGTATCCTTTAATAGTGAACGAGAGGATGACATGGGCAATTTATAAATAATATCTGTATCTGATCATTGGTAATTTAATTTCACCTGTATTACCAAAAAAAGAGCATGTGTGCCAAGCACACGTGTCAAAAGTGAAACTTCTTTGTCAGGATTTAAAGAAACCAAAATTTTGGTATCTTTAAATATAGGTAACTACTAACTAGCTTTCCACCCGCGGCATCCCCCGCGCAGTCAAAGAAAAACCCGCATAGTTCCCGTTCCCATGGGATTTCCGGGATATAACCTATCCTATGTCCTTTCTCGGGTATCAAAATATCACCAAATTTCATGCAAATTGGTTCAGTAGTTAAGGCGTGATTGAGTAACAGACATACAGACAGAGTTACTTTCCCATTTATAATAATTAGTAATTACCGTCACGTCATATCGACATACCGACGATTTTGGTATCTTTAAATATAATATAATACCGTCACGTCTTGACGTATTGCCATGCGGCGACCTTGTAATTTTACTCTCAACGTGCCTAAAGAAGTTTTACTTCAAAAAAATATAACAATACAAAAAATGTACACAAAGGTCTAAAACGATTAGGCAACTACTAGTAAAGCACTTCCAAGTTCCTAAGTCTATAACTGTTGTGGTAGTCAGCTTGTGGTATTTTGCCTAACTTCTCGTATTATGTAACTTAATAGTCAAAATTTGCAGTCTTGATGACCTTTTGGGAAGATTGCAGATTGCTTTTACTAACCTAGATTAGATATCAAGATCTATATTGAGTTATTAATGAGCAAATAGGTTTTATTTATTTATTTACTAGAGGTCCGCCCCGGCTTCGCCCATGGTACATATATTTCGCAATAAAATATCCTATGTCCTTTCTCGGGTATCAAAATATCTCCATACCAAATTTCATACAAAATGGTTCAGTAGTTTAGGCGTGATTGAGTAACAGACAGACAGACAGAGTTACTTTCGCATTTATAATATTAGTATGGATTTACACCTTAGTGTATTGGCATACAAATGGTTTCTTAAAATTAAATCTTATAACTTGTTTAGCACAGAAGGCGGCCTTATCACTCACAGTGATATCTTCCAGGGAAGGTATCAGGTTTCATCACGTCTTCTGTCAATATATTCATTAAGTTTTATAAATTTCATAACACGTTTCAATAGTCTACACAACAATACCAGTTCGTTTATTCATGTATGTACGTACTAGATAAGATTTAAATACGAAATGCAAGAATTTCAAATCTTCTTATACAATTTTGATGGTTTTGATATGCTATTAAACTTTAGGTTACATTTTTTTTTTTATTTCTGCAATAACTTACCGAAGTACACGCCAATTATCCAGAATCCAGGTTGCCTTTAACGTATATTGCCTTACCGAATCCTAGACGCTTTCAGCGCTCGAGCGCTTCCACGAAATAGTAAAGTACAGCACTTAAAGCCCCACAACGAAATATCGATTATACGTATTCATCTGAAGCGGTGTACAAGCGATGTACTAGACGGGGTTAAAATCTAAAGCGCTGTGATCATGTGCACCCCGCCGCAGGGTGTAGTTCGGGCGCTGGCAGCGGATTTAATTACTTCTTGCGTTATTGAATATTTTATGTAATAATGCATTGATGTAGGTGAAGTTAAACCGTAGGTGTGAAGTGTATTTGCGAAGTGTATTAACGTGGTGATGTAATAGGTAGTCCTATATAATAATAACAATAATTGTTATATGTATTTCTGATGCTATTAAAAAAGGCTATGTTGCAAGAATACATTGAATTTAGGTAATGATTATAGTTGTTTCGGTTAATTATTGCGATTCCATTAAAATTTGACAAATAATAATTCTTATAAAACCAAGAAAACTGTTTTACTATAACCAGTTTTATTATATTCACACACATGATTTTTATTTCTATTCATATTCTCTAACTTACGTATTCTGTCATCTAGCTCCTGGTCTACACCCTTTGTAACTCCGTAGTCCGTACCTACTGTTTACAGCGCTGTAATTAAGTAAAGCGCTGCAAATGTGACTGCACTCACAGCCAACTATTACTTATTCTACTCGATCTGGGTTGAATTTTGTGTATTGTCTCATTGTCCTTTTTGCAAGCGCTTTACGCTGTATTTATTGAAATAGTGAATATTAAACAGCACGCTTTAAGACGTATGCCTTGTATTTTACCTATATTTATATACGGCAATTTAGCCATCATTGAATATTTTATACTAACTTTCCACCCGCGGCTTCGCCCATTTTGTCTAAAACCTAATAAATTGTATACTAAAACGTTCCTCTTAAATCACTCTGTTCTATTAAAAAAACCGCATCAAAATCCGTTGCAGGGATAGAGAAAGCGACTTTGTTTTATACTATGAAGTGATAATAGATAAGACAGAACATAACGGAAAGTCACTTCATAAACAATTAAGAAATATACCGTCTTGATAATAATATATGCTAATATCTCTTATATTTATATTTTATTTTTATCTATCTAGGTTTCCAATATCAATAACTATTTCTTCTAGAGAGCCAAGTTATATACTTTATGACTCTCAGTTTTATTTCTTAGTTATGTTACTAGCGATCTAGAAACTTTCAGCATTTGCTATCTATTTCAAATATTATATTATTGACCTAGTATTTTCCAGTATTTGATTTTACGCGAGTATTATGCATTTAAGATTCAATATTTTAACGGATTTTAAACGCGATTTATTCATTATTTTATTATCCCGACGTTTCGCACTAGGGGAGACTAGTCTTGCACGTCGGGATAATAATATAATGAATAAATCGCGTTTAAAACCGGTAAAATATTTAATTTCTAAATATTATTAACCTTAAATTGCACAGAATCGCAAAA
>CAJQZN010026341.1:0-11707 GCA_907164685.1 Colias eurytheme
AGTTAATTTTTTATCTCCATCTGCCAACATATGCATAATAATAATTAATAAAATATTAAATATAGTCTGTTGTAATGATTAACACAGACAACAAAGAGCTTATCGTAACTAAATGACAGTGAAAAAATATCCTCACATTTTTAATGGCATTTATCTTTGTGTTTTTAATGGAATTTTTGTGGTAAACAACTATATTTTCCTTTTCTTAGCGAAGGAAACTTCCTTTCGCCAACTTAATTTCTTTACATTATTTGTTTCTGCAAACTTTCTGTCTCTTTAATTATCATTTCAAAAATGTATGGTCGTAACAAAATATTATATTAAATTTTTTTTTATGCAATTCCAACTATTTAATCAATGAATTTTCATATGAATTTACTTTACATTACCCATTATTTATTTTATATCTAGTTATTTTTAGTGCATGAAAAAATATTTATTGATACTTAAAGAATTTGAATTTGTTTCTGCAAAAGAGAATTTTTTTTTGCAATACAAAAACATGCTTTTTTATATTTTTTATGTATTGGTATGCCTATTGAGCTTGATTTTTAGTAGTATTATTTAAAATATTACTCATAATACACTAATATTATATTCTGTAAAAAAAAGTTTTGATTTATTTCAGAACATAATATGATAATGAAGATTTTCTGAAAAAATCCCAAAACAACATTTTTTAATTATTTATTCTTAAGCTCTTATACATATTTACAATATTTAATAGAAAAAACCATATACATCAAAGGATGAAGAACTAATAGACTTTTTAGGAGACAAAAGTTTTTTGAATATATTTTTTTGCTAGAGTTTGACATTTAAATAAGTGGAAGTAGTTTGCAGAAATTTGCTTAGTTATTGTGTTCATATCATCTATATGGAGCCCCGTTTTTTGAGCTTGCCATGTATTTACTAAAAACGAGTAAAGTACATATTTTATGCAATAGTTTTTCTGCATGTGATAAACACGTTTCTGCCCTAAACTAAACCAGTTTAGGTTCTATTACAAAACCTGTGTCCTTAATTCTAGGATTTGATTATTTTGGATATCAAGTGAAGGGAACTGCTGAAGGTTTGCCGTTTGTCGGCGCAAGGCTGGTTTTTATAGCTTACGAAATGTTAGAAAATATTATCTTAGTATTTTTTTCATTTCACAGGTTTTCATGCAGGTTTAAGATGTTAATAATAATAAGTACATATTTAAGAAGGTTTTAATCCTTCACGAATTTTGTCAAGTGTTCCTAATCCTCTGTGTATCATATTAAAGATAAGCCCACATTAGCATCGTCAATATGAGGAGACCTTTATTTACCCTTGACCCTTAGGTTCGTAATACAAATTGTGATCCCGCATTTCGTGTGATGAGTTTCGCTACGGACATCGTTCTGGGACATATTTTCTTTTTGTAATCAAATTTCTATATATATATCCTGAATCCAATACAAAAACTAACCCAACAAATCCGTGTTTATGGAGAACATACTATAATAGTTATTATTACAACAATGCGTTATATTGAAGATAGCGATAATTAAAGCCAATAAGATTGCAGAGTATTGTATTTATTTATTCTAGATGAAGTTTTCTTTGTTTTATTCGTATTTGTAATGTGTGTGACGGTTGCAGAAATGTGCGGGTAAAATTCTTTTAAGGGCTCTCGGTAAAGGGTTGGGACTCACGCTCGAGTGCGTTTGAAAATGTCGTGCATGCAAAACAAACATAACGTTTCTTTCTCATTAAAATAACAGCTGTTTTAAGTGCTTAGTGCCTTGGAGCATTAAACCAACCTTAGTGCATACAGGGACAGCATTAAGACGCAATGTTTTACATTGGTTATTAGAAGGGTAAAGTGAATGCTTATATTTTGCAAGCCATTAGGCATTTGTTTGCGATTTCATAGTTCGAGTGTCGCTTACGAGTTACGTTGTGTTTATTTATTTAAACGCAATAGTGACCAAACTTTCTGCTAAATTTAAAATGTATTAGAGTCGGAGAATAAATCCGGCTCTCTTCTATTAAAAATAGCTTTCCGAAATAGTAGTAGGTAGTTAGTACCTACCTTGTTGTTATGTAAAATGACAATTCAATCGCGCTCGTCAAGTCTCGTTGAATGATTATGTTTGAGATTTCTTTTGAGTTGGTTGCGAAACGAATTTCTGTTTTAGTTATTGTCTCCTTCACTTTTTTAAGTGAATTAGGATTGATTAATTCTAGTAGCATTCAGTTTATTAGTATTTTGGCAAAACTATAGAAATCATTGATGTTCTACACTTCAGTGTTTTTATTTTTTATTTAACGATCGTTTTCCATTGAGGGGTGATTGCGCTGGTTTTCGTCCAGTTATGGGAGTTGCCAACTTTGTGATGCGAAATAAATATATTGGAGCACCCTTCCTTAAACATATAATATTTTTATTTAGTCCTTATATAGTCTTCTTTAAGATGATATTTAGCGAAAATAAATCATTTTGATGAATCTTTTTATTTAAATTATTTTCTGAAAAAGTAGGGTATATGCTAGTTTTCGTCCAAAAAAACTGGTTTTCGTCCTAGTGTAAGCTAGTTTTCGACCACCGTGTAGAAAAAGGAGGGTAGGTCAACTATTAAGTTAAAAACCAATTACAGGTAAATATATACTTTTATTTAATCAACATCACAATTTCTCACTACCTTACAGGTTTAGTTTTACTAATAATAATCAATATAACTAGTCAACACTGAGATCTATGTAGCACTTGGCAGTCTTTATATGTGTAAGTGATGACTGTTTAATCATTCGTAATAAAGAAAGGAATGCGTTACTTACAATGTAAATGAATAAAGTAATAATTATAGGACTGAGAAATTACATCAAAAAACAGAAATATTCATTCTAATACTTTATCAAATGAAACGTACTATATTAAACACAGCCATAATAATACGTTTTAGCTACTAAAATAAACTATACTATACCTTACTGAACTATGCATTATTGTCTTACTGATGATGCCTTTATTAAAGATTCTTCAGTGTACCTACGCAGGGTTTTTTTTTCTAGCTTTCTTAGACTCCTTCGAGGCCATCTAAAAACAATAAGATCTTTCTTAGGATACGTTGAGTAAGTAGAATAAAAAAATATTGCATTGGCAAAACAGACCTAGAATAAAAGATGATACTCAAGTGAATGATAATCAAGAAAAATACAGTGTATTATGTCTAACCTACCCCCATTTATGCTACGAATAATTGACTCTACTTCACATATTATGGAGAATGATACATGACTGAATGAATGACAATATTAGGTACCTACAATACTCTGGCCCTCACCAATTATTTATAAGGAAGATACTGAATAGAAAACTTTTCAATACGTAAAAAAGACGAAAAGTAATGCAAAAGAATAGCTATTTTTAATTTTTGTCCACTCCAATACTCATCCATGGACGAAAACTAAAACGTTTAAAGCTAAATTTAGTTTTCGTCCACTTCTTTAAATATTTTTTTATTTTGGCAGCACTGACAAAGCAGTGGACGGAAACCAAAAAATCTAAACTAATAGCAATAAAGATCACTTCGGGAGAAACTATTCAGTATTTTAAAGGTCCGATAGAGTAAAAAGAACCTAACAAATATTCACGTAGCTGTTTGAGTTTTCGTCCACTTGGACGAAAACCAAATATTTTGAGAATTTGGTAACCTAGTATCCGTCCACTTAATTTTTCGAAGAGTATTATAAAAAAAGTATGATAAACACTTCTAATTGCGTTTAATAGGCTTATAACTAAACATACGTACCAAAAACATTACGTAAACTAGCTAAAACAGTGATTTAACTTACCATGAACTTTTCTCGCCGGCAAATTTTTCTCTCACGCGATGACATCTGCAAGGCACGGATGGGAAGCGGCCACTTTTACGTTAATTTTTTGAACTCTCTTCTTGTCAAATCAAATTTTCATGTTGATAGTACTGTTGCTTACACATTATGGACCGTAAAAAGTGCAAACTTGCGCGGGAAGGTAGGTTTGTATTCAAGTTTTACGCACGTGATTGTAGCAGGTCAGTCAAATGGACGAAAACCGAAACTGGACGGCAAACCAGCGCAATTACCCTACGTGCAAACTGAGATAGAACAACAAGATTCCATATATTTCTTGAACCTTTATGTACCTAGTTAGTTTCATTATATAAAGTATAAACTATTAAACAAACTACTAAAAATAAGTATAAATATATGCATTATTGCTCCTTTTATCGTTTTTCTACAAACTTGTAATCAAACAACCCATAAACTTGAAATTATTGATTGATATAAGAAACTCTTGATAATTGAAGTTCTTGTTACTATGTTGAACTGGTATACGAGTATTGGCTTCCGGATTTATTATAGATATGTACATCGTAATCTATTACATAACGTATTGTGTTGTATTTAACATAATTATTATTGTTGTTTATATAAGTACTCGTTAGGCGTTTTACTATTTATTTGATTGTGTGCCAGCTATCAAAATTCTAGCTAAAAAAATAAAAAAGTCTTATCATAATGTAGTTATTTGTAGTCAATTATTATGATTATTTATTATATCTCTGATATGTAGTTGCGTCGATAAATAAATCTATTAGAATATGCTAGAACTTTTATTTTTTTATTTATATATAAATAAATAAGCAGGTTTATTCAATCAAAAACGGTAAAATTCCTCATAAGGCGTGATGAAGGTGTGGACTGCACATTCCTATAGAGTATAGACATTATTATAGTCGTATATAAGTAAGTAAACATACCTACAAATATATATTATCTTCTTTAAAATATTACCTATTCTTATTTATTTATAACTTTACTATACATATATATATATACTATACACTTCTGAGATCGACGGTACTAAGATGTACGAAATGAAAAGACTTTTAACCAAGCAGGTATCGTCTCCTTCATAATCTTCTTATAATATATATATATAAATGAATCGCAAAATGTGTTGGTAAGCGCATAACTCGAGAACGGCTGAACCGATTTCGATAAGTAATTCTTTTTTTAAATATATTCCTTGAAGTACGAGGATGGTTTTTATGTAGAGAATACGTAAATATGTACCACGGGCGAAGCCGGGGCGGACCGCTAGTATAATATATATTTATGTATTAATTTCATATATTTTAAGCACTCCTCATGCCCTATATGGGTAAGGTATGTTATATACGTAAGCCATCGTAAATATTCAACAAGCATTCTTATGTTTATACCCTTTATAGGAAATGTTTATTGTTGTATGTCGTTGTGAAAGTCAGGTTAATGAAGACATAAAGTTTATAATTATGTAGATAAAATCCATTTAATTACGTGTAATTCTGTTTTACTTAAATACACGAGAAAAGAAATCACGATGAGTTTGTAAATTTGTCTTCTTATTGTAACACTAGCTGTGCCCCGCGGTTTTAGCCGCATTGCTCCGCTGCTGTTGGTCTTAGCGCGATGATAATATAAGCCTATAGCCATGTTAGTGAACTTAGCAGATCATTTTTAGCAGATCAAAAAAAAATGTGAGTTCTTATCGCGTGCAGTTGAGTTCTACAGTTCCTGATACTTTTTAGAAATAGTTCTGGCGTTTTTACCTTAAAAACGACATTTGAATAATAATAGTTTAAAAAAACTAAAAAACACGCTTTTAGTTCGGTTTTCTATAAAACGCGTGTTTTTTATTTTTTTTTAACTATTATTTATTTTATCAAATTAGTGTATTGTCATCGGTCCTCAATAAATCTACAAAGTTTGAACGAAATCTGGCCGTTTAAAGTGAGTCAAAATCGCGCCCAAAGAAGTCGGTTACAAACATACAAACATACAGGTGAAGCTAATATAAAGCGTGCAAAAAATGATCTGCCAACTTCCCGTAGCAGATCATTTTTAGCAGATCAAAAAAAAAATGTGAGTTCTTATCGCGTGCAGTTGAGTTCTACAGTTCCTGATACTTTTTAGAAATAGTTCTGGCGTTTTTACCTTAACAAACGACATTTGAAAAAACCCGACCTGGACCCGGCTTAACGTGATGCTAAGACGTAATGCTACGACGTGATGCTACGACGTGATGCTACGACGTGATGCTACGCTGTGATGCTACGGCGTAATGCTACGGCGTAATGCTACGGCATGTGTTACGGCGTGATGCTACGGCGTGATGCTACGGTGTGATGCTACGGCATGATGCTACGGCATGATGCTACGGCATGATGCTACGGCGTGATGCTACGGCGTGATGCTACGGCGTGATGCTACGGCATGATGCTACGGCATGATGCTACGGCATGATACTACGGCGTGATGCTACGGCGTGATGCTACGGCATGGTGCTACGGCGTGATGAAATATGACATAAATAAATTTTCTAGTGTTTCATTTTACGCGAGTATTTCTAAAAAGTATCAGGAACTGTAGAACTCAACTGCACGCGATAAGAACTCACATTTTTTTTTGATCTGCTAAAAATGATCTGCTACGGGAAGTTGGCAGATTATTTTTTCAAATGTCGTTTTTTAAGGTAAAAACGCCAGAACTATTTCTAAAAAGTATCAGGAACTGTAGAACTCAACTGCACGCGATAAGAACTCACATTTTTTTTTGATCTGCTAAAAATGATCTGCTACGGGAAGTTGGCAGATCATTTTTTCAAATGTCGTTTTTTAAGGTAAAAACGCCAGAACTATTTCTAAAAAGTATCAGGAACTGTAGAACTCAACTGCACGCGATAAGAACTCACATTTTTTTTTTGATCTGCTAAAAATGATCTGCTAAGTTCACTAACATCCTATAGCCTTCCCCGATAAATGGGCTATCTAACACTGAAATAATTTTTAAAATCGGACCAGAGTTCCTGCGATTAGCGCGTTCAAACAAACAAACAAACTTCTTCAACTTTAAAATATTACTAGTATAGGCATATAGATACATTATGTTTTAACATGTAGTAGATAAGTAAGTGCAAACTTGCTTGTTTTGTTGACTGACTGACTGACTGACTGACAAAAGTTCTTGGAGCAATAAACCTAAAAAGGTTGACGTGAGTTTCCTTAAACAAAAAGGTACAAGGTCACACGTGTTTATTTTTTTATTATCATAATTTATATTGTCTAGCGAGTCATTATTGTCGTATAGAATTTGATTTTTATGGTTTTTTATTCAAGAATGTTAATCGTAAAAATAATAGAATAAATATTTTAAAGTAATTTTGCAAACGGATTTCTTTTGTAATAGTAAATAAATCAAAGTAGGTACCTAACTAATGATTTAATTTTAATAGGTTCGACTGTAGGTAATGTATGTAGTAACTTCAGTAACTAAACAGTATAAACTTCTTTTGTAGAATCGTTTTATGATATCCATGCGTCTAGAGTTATTATGTATGTCTATATTTTCTATTAAGAGTTATAGTTCAAGGTGTTATTAAAATTAACATTTCTATTTTAAAGCCTTGACAAAGACAATAAATAAACAATCGATCTAGGTATGAAGAAACCGTTACAATGGTTAACTTTTTTTGACAGACGCACTCTATAACGTTCGACCTAGTTTATGGGTACTTACCTATAATTACCTATTTATACATCTATTTCTATATAATTATATAAAAGAAAGTTTGTTACGCCACTTATAACGCACTAGCTTTATGCCCGTGTCTTGTCCGCATTGTCTGAAACTTTACAAATTACATATACATAATATTAATATGGTAAAAACTTTCTCAATAACGACGCTATCCATCGATGAAAATATAATTAAAATCGGTGCAGTAGTTTTTGAGTTTATCGCGAAAGACGTGACAGATGACTTCGTAATGTAGCGAAGAACGAATTGTAATGATTTTTGGTTTATTGCCTTTTTTCTCTTCGTAGATAACAATTTACGTTTAAATATTTAAACTGAACAAAAAAATATGCACCGGAGTCGAGCCGGGGCACTCAGATAGTTATTTACGATTAGAATGATGGTGGTTGCGTGGTTCCGTATTCACGGTCCCGTGACCGCTATCATTAAAGCAATGTCTTGTCCGGATGTATTCAGCTTATTATACGTAAGTACTTAGATGCATTCGTTTCCAATTTGGTATCATGGGAATGAGACGTTTCTTTTGGTAATTGCAGGTGCACTTTCTGAGGTGAAATATTATATGTAATACGATATGTCACTGGTTCAATGAAAGCTGGATTATCTCTTGATTATCTTGATCTAGAAAAGAAAATATTTGCGGCAGTTTCAGTTTTTTACTAGTAACTCATAGAAGACAGATTTACTCAATGCAAATAGGTCTTATATTTAGTTTCTTCCATTCTTTAAAAAGATCACACAATTATAGGTTTTGTTTATACAAAGAAAGCATGAGGTTTTAGTCAACGTTACAACAAATATTTAATTAAAACATCTATAATTTGTAACTACATTCTTGCAAATAAATATAATTTGAATTTGAATATTTGAAGATAAAATTATTCATATTTCAATACTTATTCAGAAAAATATTAATTGATTAATTTCACCGGCACGTAGTGTCGAATGATAAAACTTCGCTGAAAGGTTTCATACATCCATTAATCAAGGTCCAGTATCTTGTTCGAAAACGCATATAATGGTATGGAGGAATTACTCACTGCTTTTTGCATTTTCTTTGTATCGTGAATGTCATATTAGCTGACTTGTTCGAATATACAGGTATTTTTGAGGTTACTTATAACAAATCTCTTTGATAATTTTAGTGGCATGACAAACAGCTACATGTAAATCCGATAATGTCTTGTAAAATATGATTAATATTAGTTTGGTAGAGAATATCATGACAGATTGTTTACTTTCGTTGCATAGGTATATTATTCATAATATATGAAAATTCAAATTTTTTATTTCAATAATATCACTATTACCTAGGTACTTATGAGTAAAATGACAGCAGACAGGTATGCGTAAAAATTGTACTTAAATAAATTCGAAAGGCAATTTTGTTACTAACCGAAATTGAAAGTAAGTACAAACAGTGAGAATAGAAATCGACCAGTAGATCAGAAGGTGCTAAATATTATAACGGCCTACATTTAAACAATAGCTCAATAGTGAATAGTCGACACCAATGAGAAAAAACTCGCTTAAAGTTACATTAACCTCGATGCTATTTGTGTTTATTTGGCCATTCACGTGCCTCTTATATAAGGAATTAGAATTTTTAATTTAAAACTTAATATCACGGTGCATTTACATTAAACGAGCAAATGCTTATTCTAACCCCACTAAGTCAAATTCTTTTAGTGTAAACAGGCGTAGACTATGGCGTAGAGCATTCTTTCGTTGTTCGTAGTGCGTTTGCAAAGATTCTATGCATGTTTTAATATTGAATACGAGTTTTCGCTAACACTAAAAGATCACGAAATGAAATAATGATCTTGCTCTAGCTCTATCTCTCGTTCGTTTGATGTAAATGCACCTTAAACTACCTAATTTTATTAACTGTCACTTAAATTTGTCGGGTCGAAATGAAATATGACTTATGAGTCTTCTATAAGTTTTTAATGTTAAATTTGATACTGTTTTGTTACGTTTTTTTTTACCTCAACTGATTTTCCTCTAAGTTCTTGTTTGACTTTTAATTGCACGTCTCATAAGCGAAGCGTTGAGGTGGGTACTACTGTCACTTCGCGCAAAACATCTGATTTTTCAAACTTAAAATGTCTTTATGTATCATACATTGCACTTGTAAGATAATACATACACACACATATTAAGAAAAAACACTATTTTTAACGTTCATGATATTTTTGATGTCATTTTTGTTATTTAAACTAGTTAAAAAACAGTTTAAAAAAGTTCTGTCTTGGACGTCCGTGTGTCTGTATGTGCGGATCCTTTTTCTTGTTAACACGATAGCGACCGAAATACTTTACTAATCGAGTCTTTTTTTTTCTCTTACGCTTGAGTATGCTCAGGAATAGAACCCTTTCATTTTTCAGGGTCTGATTCGATGTGGTTTAATTGTTATTAAATAAACAAAAATAATAATTAATAAATATTTATTAAAAAAAAATTATGAGTCGTGCACTTTTGGATTTTCCAAATTATTTTAATATCTTTATTATATTCGTTACTAGCGACCCGCCCCGGCTTCGCACGGGTGCAATGCTGATACTAAATACACTACAGAAAAACTGTGAACGTTTTATAAAAAAACATAGCGGCCCGGCCGGCCGGTACCGCCGCAAACGCTACGTCCCGCAATTTTTAAATCTGTAATATCTTCGAAAATATTCACTTAAATCATACGGTGTAAAGTGCCATACAGATCTATATTAAATGAACAATGTATTCAAGGTATTTAATTGGTTAAGGATTAATGCTGTATTGGTGAAAATCGCTTCGAAAATTAGCTATTATTTGTCGTAAAAAGTAAATGACAAAAAAATGTTATTGTGGGTTATCCATAAGAGATAGACATATACCATCGCGGACTTTTCTGTAGACCTTTTCAATGTGTATAATACTTAGTACATTATTTTGATAAAACTCGTTCAGCCTGCGTTTGCAATATAAGCGGAAACAATGTAATTTTTTACGACATCACATTAGAAACCTCAAAAATAACAGTACTTTTACACTATTTAATGGATGTTATTATACATCAATCACTCTATCTATTAAAAAAAACCGCATCAAAATCCGTTGCGTAGTTTCAAAGATTTAAGCGTACAAAGGGACATAGGGACAGGGAAAGCGACTTTGTTTTATACTATGTAGTGATGCGTATAAAATATGAGTCATACGCGGTTTGTAAAAAGTACATTTATATTTTATCCAACAATTTTAACCGTAAAGATATCGCAATTGTGTCAAATGTAACGCTTTTTTATACGTTTCTAATCTTACGAATAAAAGTATAAAACACGATGAACGGTTAGTGCAATTACTCAGTAAGGTATTAACGGGATACTGCGACTTTCTATACAGATGTAGCGACGTATTTATCACCTTTCTTGATTATCTAGTAACCGCAAAGTGGTTGCGGGCTCTTTGTTGTATGTTGAAGTTGTATTATATTTTGAACCAGCTGCGCTCCGCGGTTTTACCCGCGTGGCTCCGCTTCTGTTGGTCTTAGCGTGATGATATATAGCTTATAGCATTCCTCGATGAATTGACTATCTAACACTGAAAGATTTTTTCAAATCGGACCAGTAGTTAATGATATTAGCGCGTTCAAACAAACAAACAAACTCTTCAGCTTTATAATATTTGTAGGTATAGATTAATAGATAGAGGGGATTGTATTTTTCTTTTTTTTGTGATTATTAAAGGCCACTTATTTTTGTCTTTAAGAATATTAAGATCTCCTTTGAAACAAATAGAAATACTCATACAATTTTGCAAAATCTCGGGGGAAAAGTTAGATCTGCTGATAGAACTTATCCCAGAGTCGATATTTAACCAACTGGAAATAACCAGCATAATATTAAATGACTTGTAATCGAATAATGTACCTATATCCTAAAATAAAACAAAATTAAATTTTAATTTTAGTTCAATACAATAAAAATATAATATAATACCTACATATTATGTTATACCGCCATGCAATTATAACGTATGTTAAAGTAACAAATTAAACACATAATAGTAAAAAAATGTATTAAATAACAGTGTGAACTATTTTTGTTATTTATAAAATTTCGTCCAAAAATAATTTTCT
>CAJQZN010026343.1:0-11009 GCA_907164685.1 Colias eurytheme
GGGGGGGGCACTCGATTGCCATTCATATTTGCAAATTGTATGCGTGCCGGTGTTTGTTGAGCCATTCGCCGCAATCACGATACCTCGATACCTCAACAACAAACAAATGTTATCGAACACGTAATGAATATCAATATTGAAAGTATACTTTGGCTTGAAAGCTCTAACGTCTTCTTTGGTTTTGTAACCCTTATTCCCTGGAATCTTTTGTAGTGAGATATTCTACGTGGAAGTTTATCAGACAGAATTATGAAAGTATTTTTAACTTGTAATGTTTTATTATCTTTGCTATTATTTAATTGTGTTTATTTGTTATATGTTTCATTTAGTTTAATTATTATTTGCGTTGGTTGTACTATTTTATAAAAACAAAATATGCATTATATATTGCCTAATGCTTATGATATAGTTACGAAAAATAATTTAGGCAAAATATTATGTTTGGTAGCTTCCATATTTACTTGAATATGCTAATATAAGTGACTTTTATTTTGTTAGAATGTCCTCTATATACGATTATTTTCAAATAAAGCCAAATAAAAATCAAAATAAAATAATACCAGTATTTTATTTGTCCAAACACAGAACTATTTTCTGTCCACTCGACTTTTATTTATTCTCCCTTGCTACTTATTACCTAAAGATTAGAAACAGATAAAAATAAGTTTCAAAAAACAAATTGGAAAAATTCTAGCCCAATTCAGCTTAAACTGAATTGATGGAATGATATTATTTTTAGGATTTCCACAATCTTGGTCAGATTCGAATTTCGTCGCCGTGCTTGAAATTCCTTGCATAGCGGTGTCATATTATTCTTGCTGTAAAAATAGATTTGTTCAATCCAAATATCTATGGTGTTACTACAAAAAAATTTAAACACATTCTAATTTTAAACCAGGGATCTGTCACTTTAATAGTTGTCTATGTGAAATACGACAAAATCAGATTAAAGAGAACCCGCGCTTAAAGAAACCCCTTAAAGAAACCCCGTCTAAAGTTTTTTTTTTGTGGTAAGACAGCTAATGTTCAGCTGTATCCAAAACAATTGAAGATACCGTACCGTGGTATAGATTGTCTAATCTAAAAATGAACGCCCCTCCACTGTGTTTACGCTCACATTCAAAGTACGTGTATAGACGCAATACACACAAATTGGTCTGCCTCATTGGTCGTTCAGTCCTCCAGTCCCGTCCATGCCCGAACGACAGGACCAGTTGGCCAACTAGTGCATAAATGACGCGATGCACGACAGAACGGACGTGTCATTCCCTACATAGCGCGCTCTCCCCGCCATACAATGCTAGGCACCTGAACTGATCGCCCGATTAGTTGACAAATCAGTGCGCGAGTGTCAAAGTTTGCAGTAGAATCGACGCGCGCACACATATAAAGTGGTTCAATAATTATTTGTCCTCACACATTGAAACAATTAAGTTTAGTGGAGGGGCGTTCATTTTTAGATTAGACAATCTTCTAACGAACATATTTTTCAGTAAGGGTATCAAGTAACGATATTTTTACAGACGTGAAGATGACATATGTAAAGAGACATCTTGACGTATGTTTTGCGGTTGCCCTGTGTTCCCATATGTCGGCTATTTTTAACTTACACTTTGAAAGGGTTTATGACTTTATTATTATGCGTTTACGTAAACTTCTGAAACATAAATAAACTGCATTAACGAACGAGAATGATATCTTTCATGCTTATGTTTTAACCTGGATTTTGAAGAGCTTTTTTTGTAGATTTAGTAAGTAAATATATTTTTAACGTTTGCTTCAGTTTTAATTGAAATCTAATATCATTCTATATAATCATTAACTTTTTCGAATCCAATCGCCTTTAAACAGCATACAATTTCAGAATTGACAACATTTCATTTTTTATAAGGCCATGAAAGAAAAAAACCATTTCTTTATTTTGCTCTTGCGATTACAGAAAAAAATTATTTCATTTTTTAATCGCATATTTTAAGAGAAATTAAATAAAAACGATAAATGTGATGATGACGTCATACATACGGAGGAATAAAAATGCGCCTTAGCCTAATTTAAAAAAAGTTAAAAAAAAAAAACTATCACTGACATTTACAGGGTATGGCATGTGTCAAATTTCATATTAATGTCATTTTTGTGAATTATTCATGTAAACAAACTTTTAAATCGTGTTATTGTGTTTTGGTTTTCTAATTTAATCTCATTAGCGTGATGTTTGTTTGATTGGAGTTGGACCAATTCATTTATATGATACAAATAGTGCCTACAGTGTTCATAATTTTCTTGAAATAAAAGACTTTGTTTACTTACTAAAAGTCGTATTTATTTAACACTTTCCAACGTTTTTGGGATAGTATATTTGTTTCCCAGAAATTTTCAGCACCCCTAAACAAATCCTGCATAAAGTCATCATCATCAGTACTTGTGAATAAGTTTCTTTTGTTTAAAATTTGGATAAGCAAATAAAAAATAACAATATTTACAAAGCTTGACGAATCAAAGTGACAAATATGCCAAAATGTCAACTGTCAAGATTTTTTTTTAATTTAAACTAGGTATGTGGCAAAGGAAAAAATGTATTCCTCCGTATGTATGACGTCATTTGGCGCTTACGACATTTTAGAATGAGATGATTTTAAAACTCAAAAAGATGAATGAAAACTTCCATATTTAGAAAAAGCAAAAAATACGTGTATCATAATTTTTGATCTAGTTTTCATTAAAATAAAAAAATAAGTAGCTTAAAATTTTGAAATGTTGTCAATTAAATAATTGCCGGGTATTATTTTGTAAATATCTAACTACCTGCATAATAGATAATGTACCTACATAACATTTTTAAGCTATAATTCAAAGGGAAAAAACTTTATTTAGCAACTTTATAAGCAAAATCTTGTGTTCATAAAAATGTGTCAGGTATAACTAAATTGAAATGCACGCGTTGACTTTTACGATCCCCCGGGCCGGAGTTTCTCGAGCCATTTCGCTTATCCTTTACTACGAACTTTCTCACTACGAGCTTTCTCAGTCTGCCAGATAGATTTTGTTAATTATATAGTGGACTGCAAAGCTTTGGCTAATCCACGATATTAAAGAACGAAAACTCTGATATAATTCGATTGGCATTCAAGTTCCCTTAATGGAAACTTACTTTAATACATAGATTATCTATATTATATATAAAACTCAAAGGTGACTGATATAGTGATCTATCAACGCTCAGCCCAAACCACTGGACATATCGGGCTGAAATTTGGCATGCAGGTAGATGTTGGGACGTAGGCATCCGCTAAGAAAGGATTTCCCAAAATTCTTGCGGGCACGGGGAAAAACGGGGATGCACGTACAAAGTCGTGGGCGGAAGCTAGTAATTAATAAACTCAATTATGTTCAGTTTATAATTTACATATTTAATTAATTTAGAAAGACAGAAAAAAGTTTAGTATTCACCACAGTTCAATTAAATTAGGTTTTTATAATATTTATTTACATTCATTCGATTTGGTTTCAATCAAATATTTGTACAAAGGACATTAATATTTATGAAATAATGGATTAAGCTCATTAAATGAAAATAAATATACCGATAAAATTAGTGCGTCTATTAACATTTCTTTAAAGTATATTGAAACGTGTACGAGTGCAAATTACTACACAAAAAGAAATCGTATATAGTACAGAATTAATTTCCTAGTATAACAGATTACTAACGAATACAGAAGGAATAAAATTCCTTTTTCTGTAGCCTGGATGTCGATGTTCTGAAGTGTTTCGGATTCAGTCATTCATGTCGAGATAACTGCCAACCATAACATGTGCGTTGTTCGTTTGACGTTGTTTAATAGGTCAAATTCCTATTGTCCTTTTATTTTAGCGTTAGCTACTATTAGGCGCGGGACAGGGTGCGCTATTGGCTATTTCCAAAGTTCTTTCATACAAAATGTAGAAGAAAGAAGTGGTGCAAAACAGGTTGAAGAGGTGCGCTTATGACACGCCCGCCCCGCTTGTTTTCGATTTTAGCATGTGCTATAAAAATAGCTGAAAACAAAAGCAAAAATAACACCATATAAATATTTTATATTTAAAGACGAGGAAATTACCTTCAACATATAACTTATCTAGAAATATTATATAAACGAGACAAGATGGGAAAAAGACATTTAAAGAAAATTCAAATAAAACATCTACAACACTTTTTTTATGAAAAATACATTGAAATAAGGTCGACTAAAATTATTTATTATTACAAGGTCAACATATAATATGTCGTTATTTGGATTCTGAAATTAAAATAAACTTAATAAATTCTGTTAACAAAAAATTTCACGTTAATTAATCAAATAATTCATATCAACCGCGCGCTTTTCAGAATTCTCAAGTACGTTCACAAAACTTGCATCTGTATAAAATTACTATGAAATCGTGAAAGTAAATTCATGTTTATTTATTTACTTCAATGTTTTAATTAGGTTGATGTAAGAAAAAAATGAGAAAGTACAAAACATAAGCAAACATCAACCACTTGAATGAAGTGAAATTCAAAAAAGTTTGACCAAACTTTTCAAGTTTTATTATAGCCATATCAGGTCATTTTATGCGATGAACGTATGTAGAATCATTGTTCTTTGAACTTAAGTATCACTAAAACCGAAGAGCCCAACAGTTTTCCTCAACAACCGATTACTAGTCGCCTCCAGGGAAGATGCGGAATACTTATCCAAGAATAGTGTCCAACGCCGACTCAAACAATGTAATGTCTTTCATTCATGTACACACACTGCTACGTTACTACGCTGTGTGAGTCTAGCACCCAAAATCGCATGCGCGCAGCATCTGTGTTTCTTCCCCTATCTCTGGTCTTCAGTTGTGAAACGACGTAAGCGCCAACTTTAGGAGTCGACTTACAAGCGTTCACAACAGAGTTGTAAGTCGTGTAATGCTCGTAGCTTCTACATGAAACGGCATGGCAATAAGCTTCCAGGACTCAGATTTTTTAGATCTCTCTGGTTCGCGCGGTAGCGGAGACGTATCTTCGCGCGCTTGTATTTTGTTACGTGACGAAAGCTAAAACTGTTAGACGACGGCTGAATTTTTGAAGTGTTGACGGAAATATCGAAATTAGCGTGTGTTAAGTTTTGTGTTAAGTGAGTGAACATTGGTTTGAACGATTTGGAAAGTGATTTGAAAATAAGTAAGTTTACCCATTATTTAAACAAAGAAAGTAGAAATATAATTAATGGAGTTAAAAATAAAATCAATGGCTATGTTTCTAAGCAAGTTGCTGATTAAATCTACACACTTGTTTTTCGTTTAACTGAGATGTTATCTTATAAAATTACATATTATAATATGTATACGTAAAATGCTATAATTTATCCCACAGCACCAATCTCCAATATATCTAGGTAGTAGTAAAATAAAATAAAAATATTTTAATAGTATAATGAAAATATGCTAGGTACATGAATAATTTGTCAAACATTTGGATTATGAGTCATAATAAATATATTTACAACGTTTTTGGGAAAGTAATAAAAACATTAAAGAAAGTTCATAGCTTGTTTATTATTAACGGATACTATAAAGTTTTAACAACTTTATTCTGTGTTCAGATCTTGAATTATGTTTATTAATTTCTTGATAATAAAGATGTTTTATAATTAATGAAACAGACGATCTTTCTTAGCCTGAAACATTTATGAAAATATTGTTATGTACGCTCTACGTTGATAAGTAATGAATTAAGTGTTATGTAGTAAGTTTTATGTTTTATGTAGTTACTTTTTTTATAATTGCACTTGAATTATCTATCCCTTTTTGTGTATTAGATAGAAGGTAGAAGGCATGACGTATGTAGAGTTCATTGGTAGAGACAATTTTAGGATCTTTCTTTAGATCGCAATTATTCTTATTTTAAGTGTTTGTAAATGGTAATAATGATCAATGTAAAAAATATCTTATAGAATAACAAAATCATTAGACTCTGGTGAGTTAGAAAAAAATATAAAATATGTTATTTGTATACCTATGTGTCTGTGTTTGTATTATAACGATAAACTCTACAACAACATACTTATAGGATTTAGACCGAACTAAGTACTTTCCAGGTATTCTAACTGGTAGTTGGAATTCCTGAAAAGTTCCTTTACGCAGTAAAGAGGCACAAAAGATTTATAGCAAAGGTATTTAGGTACTTATTTAATAAATGTAGATATGTACTACAATTTCGCCTTTATTAATTCATAACTTTTTTTATTCGTTTGTTTTATATTTTTACGGCTGAACTAGCAATTAGGCTTGCATTAATTAAATAATTGCATAATTTATAGATTGATATAAACTTAACATTTTTGTTCTGAGAATAAGGATTTGTTATCAAAAGCACGTGCATATTAATTTTGTCACAAGAAAAAACGTAAAGGAAAAATGAATTCACGGAAAATCCTATCCTACTAATATTATATAAAAGCGAAAGTTTGTAAGAATTTGTGAATGTGTGTTACTTTTTCTCAAAAACAGCTTATCAGATGTGTATGAAATTTAATGCAGATAAATAATATTGTCTTGTTTAGTACATAGGCTAATTTTTATCTGGGTTCCACGTAGTAGAAACGAAATACAGTTTTATAGTTTATGAATGTGTTCTGTTAGCTTATCTGTCAGCTAAAATTGCTGATAATTTATAAAAGGAAGTCAAATTAATATGTAGCATAAAAGACAAAAATTGAAACAAGTGGCAATGTGAAATTCGTGCGACTAAAACTTTTGATGGAATACCATGTATTACCCTAGTGTAGTGAAAGAAAGAGTTCCTTAGGTGATCACTCTTATTACTTACAGTTGTAATAGTTTATCCATATAGATAAAATGTATATGCTTATGTGTATCCGTAAAACTTTTATTTTCACCATACACTATTGGATAGTGTATCCAGTAGTTGACAAGGACAAGACAATGTTTGAATGTTTTTTGAGCAGAAAAAAAATGTATACAAAACTAACAATGTTACATTATACTATGTCCCAAGAATAGAAGCCTGGCAAGTGACAGTTTAACAATTTGAGTACAGACTTTTTTACACGTAATGCACATTGGCGAAATATCTCTTTACTAATAGAGAAAAAAAATTATAATGCGTACTAACATTTTTTAATTTTGCCTTGTTACCCCAGAAATTAACACCGCTACAAATTGCAACTTGTCATAAAATGCAAGAAAAATTATTTGAACAGCATTTTAAAATTATAATATGGAGAAAAGTATGAGAAACGAGTTTTGAAGTTAAAACTTAGAAAAAATAACTGGAACTCTCTGGGAATTTTTCAATGTTCAATTTATGATTTGAATTTTGAACGCTGAAACCGTATTTTTTCATCGGCAATATGGTTAATATATGGGTCAAATGTTATCATTTTTAATTAATACTGCATATTGAAATGAAATATTAAAGTGTTTGGATTTAATTAAATATATTATTTCAGTTTACAATATTATCATTACGTATTCAACGTATCCTGTTTCATTGTAATTATAATATGGTTATCGAAAATATTTGATATTCCTCAAACCAATAGTACCATAAGTAAACTCGTATTTTTATAACTGCAACTAACTTGATAAATATTTAAACAGCTGACTTAACGATTTATATTTTGAATCGATACGTGTGATACTATTTAAATGTTTTACTAAACGCTTATTTGTGACATAGCTATAAAAGTATTTATTACCCCGGCCCTATTTAAAAACACGTTAATTCAGGGTTTCTCACTTCAAAGAGATCCTCAAGATTAGAAATATAAGTGCCATCTCAAAATTCATTAGGTGCGGGTGCTTACATCTAAAGCGGAGCCCCATTCACTCTGCTCTTCCTTACGATGTTTTAATTTAATTTTTAATGTATGATAAAACGATTAAAAGATAAGAAACCTATTTAATTTGAAAATTTCTGATTCATTTGAAAAGAAAGACGTTGCGATATTCGTTTTTAATATAAATATTCTAAAGATCTATTTAAAGTGATTATTTTTTGCGGGCAACCCTAATTTGGTAAAATAGGCCGGGGCCAAAGCCATTCATTTTTGTACAATACAAATAGCCTAATTTACACGCCCTATATCAACAGTAATTCAACAGTATTTCATTTTACTTGTAAATCTCGCTTCAGCTAGTTAGGAAATTGGCCGAAAACGTTGAAAAAAAAGAAGGCATTTTATATTTTTTTATAGGCATCGTATTATTTCATAATAAATTATTAAAAGACTGGAGTCGTTGTAAACACGAAATAAATTTATTATTTTGTTGTTAATGTTTGATTGATGTTGAAATTCTATCCTTCATCAATTTACAGAAGGTTAACAGGATGTATTTAATGTTTGGGGTGTCATTAGAAGTCACTGCACACTCACTATAATGATCGTATCGTGTAAAGGGAACTAAGTAATTACGTGCAGGCTTAAATGAATACTAGGTATGTTACAGTAAAATTTACGTTATGATGCGCAAGTCTTACAAAAAAAATTCACATAATGTCTACATGAAGTTAAATTATATAAATTGCACGGAATAAACACGCTTTATTAACAACAGGGAAACACTAATTTTCGTTTAATAATAATTTCAATAAATATTAGTATCAAAGCTGTATAACTTGGAAATTGATATTCTTATAACAAGCTGAGAGCTTCTGAATTATTGTGTTTGGATATTTAATATAAGTCGATCGAAACTTTTAAACGCGTTATAATTTATAAACCAAATGTAATAGATTGCTTCTATCGCTCGTGGTATTTAGTAATAACATTGAGGTATTTATAAAATTTGCTATTTAATAGCAATTCAATCATGCAATTTTCAATTCTTTTCATAGCTTGTGCTATTTGGTATAAAATTTGCAATTCGTTTTACATAAATTTAATAATATTCGTCGATGAATATTTGAACTAAATCCTGTTTGAAATCGATTGAAGTTAATGTGATTTTTACAATTAAATTATGATTATAATGTGAGAGTTGATCTAATTTTAAACATGACAAAAAAATAATGTCCCTAAAAAGAATTATAAGAGGACTATGAGGACACAGTGACAATTATATGAAATAATTCCCTGTTTTGTACGGCTATAAGGAATCAAAGTCCCTCTTGCCAACAAGCACCTTTATAACAAGCTCCCATCCTCAACGAGATATAAAACATAATAGCATCACATAAATACTTCACCCATGACATTGTGCGATATAAAATAGCACAATTTACGCCTAGCTAGTGGCACGAGTGTTTCAAGAGACCAGTTAACCCTTGTCAGAACTTTTTCAATTACGTTAGCGCGATAACATACGCCTAATACAAACATATTTATTACAACAAAGTTCGTAAGGCAGGGGAACTTCTGAGAGTGGTTTGCCATCGAGATATTGACGACTCCGAGATGAAAGCTCATTTGAGTTTTGGATGCCTTAACATAATTGTTTGTGTAATTGAATTGTTGTTTACTTTGTTGGATCGGGACTTATAAGTTTGGAAGACATAAAAATGCTAATTGATATGTGGATTGTGGATTTATAATCTTAGTATTCAACTTTAAATTCTTTTGAAGTTCACAATTTATAGTTTGATCTGTATTTAATAATAACAATTAAAAAACAATGTACAAAAACCCTTGTAACAAAAACATTGTACAAAATGTACCAAATCTGTACAAAGATTTGCTTTGTGCTAATTAATGTATTATTTTTAGAATTTGTTAGAATGTTTAGTCACGTTCTTGATTGTAATTTGTATTAACTTAAAACTACTTTTATAGGTAAGTATCTTTATATAAATCCGTGCTTTAATTAAACAGTATTATTTCTAGCACAAATAAATACAAATAAAATATTAAAGCAGTTCTGAAAATCATGAAACGTTTCGAGCAAAATAATAGTAGATCTATATAGTATGTGTAATGTAAAGCTTGCCTAACCATTACCGAATTGAATACAGAGTCGAGCATAATTTATGTGTTTTAGTTTTAAAGTTACATTAAATAGTCCCTCCAAATGTAACGTTCATTTAATATGGACTACACTCTTGAATGGATTATACGCGTTAACGTTTCGAAAGCAGAAGCCTAATGGCAAATAAAGTTTAAGAGCGGAGTAAATTTTCAGTTATTTAAAAGGCCTGATTATCTCAGTTCGTCATAACAGAAAATCGGACCGTCCCACTAATTAACAATCTCATTTCAGATAATTTGACTACCAAATGAATTATTCGTACTTGTAAATAATCAGCGTCAGTTCATTATCGTATTGCATAAGTTAATTTTGCACTTTGGTCCCGTGCGTGTAGTATTTGTGTATTGCTTAATTATAGTAATTGAAATATGATGTTGTTGTGCTACAAATCATAATAATGTCATCTATTTTGAAATAGCTGTGTATTTGGATGTGTGTAAAAATTGTGAAGCGTTTCGATGTGTGCGTTGGAAAATAAAACGAGAAAAATAACGCTACATTTTCGTTTGATGTTATAGTTATTTCTGCGCTATATTTAAACTATGCTTGCAATTATGTTTACAAGGTGGAAGGAGTAATTTTAAGAATCAATTACCAGAATAAACGCAATTGTACATAAAGGTAAAGTATTTTTTAATACTGATACTTCATAGTACGAGGATTAAACAACAAAATAACTATTGCAAATAAGACAGTCTGAAAAAGAGAATCAATAATGTTTTTTTTTTGCATTGAAAATCAAACCATTTGTGGATTTATATCTCTACCGAGATTTCTAGGTCAGCAGGCAGAGGAAACTGTTCAATTTTCGGTTTTTAAAAATCCATGTTGAAACTGTTGTAAAATATCTCTCTACCGTACCACTAGAGGCATAGCCTATAGGAATTCGCTTTTTTAAGCAAACAACTATTTCACGTTGTTATTTAAAAATACTATTGGTTATTTTGTGGTGAAACTAAAAAAAATAATCAATGGCAGTCTCTTGGTTCTTTTAGATTTCACAAGAGCATTCGATT
>CAJQZN010026351.1:0-13570 GCA_907164685.1 Colias eurytheme
AGTAGTACCCACCTCAACGCTTCGCTTATGAGGCGTGCAAAATTATACACACCTCATGAACATCACACTTTTTATTCATCAATGATTTAACGTGCAACAAATCTGATTCGTTGGAACTATTTATAAACAACTTTGGTATCTAAACTCAACTCTCAAACTGACCTCGACGCGATGTTTACAACGTCTCAGTTAAATAAAATCTATTTGACGATCTTTGTGTTGTATTTTCATTGGATAAAATCCGAATGTATTTTTACCCGACTACGGCAAAGCAAAAGGAGGGTTATGATTTTGACAGGCTATGTATGTATGTATGTATGTATGTATGTATGTATGTTCATCTGTTCCCTCGTAACTTCTAAACTACTTATCAGAATTCGACAAATGACATATCATTAGAAGCGTCTTAATTGTCCGCTGGTTATAGGCTATATGGGGTTTCACAAAATCTAATGTGGCGCCCTCTAGCGGACAAAACATACAGAGTAAAAAAATAAAGTTAAGATAAATATGCCGTGTTTAGTATCATTTGAAAGCTTTTTACTTGCACATTTTGAATATATATATATTACTAGCATTTGCTTGTGACTTTACCTGTATTCATGGGCTGATTGCATATAATTCACATCTTTTCGTTCATAGCTTCTTTATTAGTTCATCAATTTAACTTTTGTTTTATACTTTTTCAGCGTCGTTTTTTGTCGTAGTTGGGTTTTAGTTGTTTTACTTTTTATCTTGTAATAATTGTAGAATAAAGAATAAATTTTATAAATTTTTTCACGTATCCAAAATTACCTTTTCAGCATATTTTATAATATACTTACTGTGTCCCGTGGTCTTACCCGCATTGCTGGTGCGTGCATATCAAATAAATTGCCGTCCTCGATATATGGGCTGTCTAACACTAAAATACTTTTCAAATTGGACTTGTAGTTCCCAAGATTATCGAGTATAACAAAACGAACAGCCTCTTCAGCTATACATATAACTATATTTACGAGTATATTGGGATATATTTAAATGAAGTTTAAATGCAATCGCAATGCAAAGTACAATTTATTATTGCGACTGCCAAATTACAGTCTCATCGATTATTATTTTTTTATACTTATTGAAATAATCTGAGTTCGGATTGTTTTTATTGAGATTGATAATAATAATTAGAAGAAGAAATAGGAAAATAAAAGTAAAATTTTAAAGAAAATAAGTTTGTACGAACACATTCATTTACCAATATTTGCTTCTATATTTCGACGCCCCCCGCGAATAATCCGGTAATCGTAAAAGTGAAAATGTTCAGGAAAAATAAAAAACCATTTTTCCTTAATAACTCCATTAAACAACAAGTATCAGAGACTTTTAATATCGCATATGGAAGCTAATTTTTTCAGCTATCTGGTTATTTCAACAAAATTTAAGTAGTCCCAAGGGCTTCGTTATAATTTAGCTGGATGCATTTTACTATACTAGTGTAGGTCAAGTTCTGGTCAGTAATGTCACTTACGATATTGTTCGTGTAAATTTATATTTTCAACGGCAACAGTAATATCTTGTTGCGCTAATATTCGTGTTATTTGTTTTGTATACTGAACATTTGTAAAAATCTATTATTTGGTTATTCGATTGTTTAACAGTAACGTACATTTTATTGTTATAACTATTACTGTTTATTCGAATAGTTTACTTAAGTATTATTTGATGATTATTATAGTATATTTTATGAAATACAGGACATTTTAGTAAATGAAACAACTTTGGATTGTTTCACAAAACACGATAGTTATTATTATTATAAAAAATAGACACTGCACTGAAGACACGACTATTACACATGATTACATAGTCATGAAAATTATACTATGGTCCTATTACAGTTAAAAATTTAATCAGAATCCTCATCAGAACCTCACAGAATGCGAATCCACCGTGACCAGTCAGTACTTGTGTGGTGTGGTGTGTGATGTCTTTTTCCCGACTACCTTCTATGCAGTAGCAGCGCTTGGGAAAAAGAGCTTCGTGACTCCGGCCGTTCCTCCTACATCGTATCTCCTATCCGATTCGCTGATCGTAGCCTGTCTCAAAATACGCTTTACGAATGAAACAGGACACAGATCGTAATCCGGTTTCCTCCTCAACCCCAGAGCGGCCTCCTTGGCTAACTCGTCTGCCCGTTCGTTCCCCGCCCGTGTTTGCACAGCCAGGGGATGAGGGGAACTCAGGGTAACCGCCTGGAGCGCCGATCTGGAGTCAATAAGGACACCGACCTTTGCCGCTCCACTCTTGCAGGCTATGTCTACTGCTCTTTTGAGCGCTAGGAGCTCAGCCTGATAGACGGTACAATACGGTGGCAACGCAAGCTTAATGGCCTTTGTCTCGGCATCACCTTTCCATACGGAAAAGGCGGCTCCGACTCGACCCTCAATCTTGCTGCCGTCCGTATAGACCCTGTGGACGTGGCTGTTAACCACGTCAGCATAGGTGTCCTCATTTAACAAGCCGAGCCCCAGCTCTACCTACTCTGCCGAATGTGGGTCCTCAATCGCAAGAGCCATTCGTTCCACCTCCCTGTCCCTCAACACCACCGGGTGCGACACACCCCTCTTGATCTCATAAAGCCTCGAGAAGCTTCGAGTATCCTGAGGTCAAGAGGGAGAATCCCAGCCAACAGCATCGCAGAGTTCAGGGAGACAGTCCGATATGCTCTGCAGATCTTCTGGGCAAAACCCCGTTGAACGGTGTTAAGCCTCTTTTGGACCCCCATCTTTTCCGTAGTGGGTGCCCACGCTGCTGATGTATACAAGATAGTCGGTTCTATAACTGCGATATATATAGTCTAACTACTTGGGGGTTAAGCCCCCAATTTACTCTAGCTGCTCTTGCTAATAGCTATAACGGGCGATTGCCTATTTGCAAACGCTCCCGACGTTTCGGTCAATGTCAGGCCGCCATCAATAGTAAGGCCCAGTATCTTAATACTTTCGAAATATTGGATGTCCACACTCCCCATTACAAGTCGTGGCATGTCAAATTTTAATTTTCGTGTCGAGAGCAGGGCACATGTCTTGTGTGGTGCGAATTTTTGTTTATTTCTGACACCCCATTCGTCAATTTTCCTCAATGTGCAGTTTGTCTTCGTCTCTACTTCTAAAGCAGTATCTCCATCAAACACTAGCTCCATCTCCTCTAACATCCACAGCAGAGGATCCAGCAAGAGGTCCCACAGGAGCGGCGCACCTATGGAACCCTGCACGGACCCCTTGTTGGTATCTCTACTCACTTCACACCCGCAGGTATGCGGGGGACAAGAGGTGTGAAAGTTAGGTAACTTTCACACCTCTTCCACTCAGGTATCTGCTGATCACCCGCCTTACGTTCCCCGGACACCCAACTTCGGCCAACCGCACCTTTATGACTGGCCACCAGGCGCTGTCGAAGGCTCCCTTTATGTCCAGAAATACCACAACAGAAATCTTCTTCTCCTCCCTCTTATTTCTGATGTGGCTCACCAGTCTATAGAGGGCGTCCTCGGTGCTCCTCTGTGGCATGAAGCCATACTGATGGGGGCTTATAATTGTGGGCAGCAGGTAGAACCTGAGTCGGACGACCAGCATCTAATGAAGATGAAGATGAAGGTTTCGATGTGGTCTATTCTGATGCCTGCCTCGTTTATCTATCAAACTTTCATCTCTTTTAATTTTTCTAAGGCCGTGTAAATCATTTGCTCAGTAATAGAAAGTGTTTAAAAAAATACCTTGCATACTTGCACTCCATAATGAATGTATCAGGAAATCGATTTCTTAATAAAACCCCGAATAAGCCTGTACTAGCACTTACTTAAATAATGTAGAAAACTATTTACCTGAATAATATCGTAACAATGTTTACTGTCGAAGCATATTGATATTATTTTTCGTAAAGATCTAAAACCATATTATTCGTTTAAAATACATTTTAATGTTATTTTATGGAATATACGCGTAATTTTTTATATCTTCGTAAATAAAGATAGAAAAATTCTGAAAAAAATTTACATGGTGTATTTTAACTTCTAGATGCCGAAAAACGCATAACATGAAAAACCCCGTAATAGGTCATTACCGGATTATTCGCGGGGGGCGTCGACTACCTTATATGAAAAGTAGTATAACCCATTCATTATTTTCAGAAGATGGCCTGGCTCCTAAAGTTAGTGAGTTTGGGAATATTATTGTCCAATTGCTGTGCATACAAAATTCTAGTCGTTGTAACTTTGCCTGGGAAGAGTCATGGCATCTTAGGAGAAGGTTTAGTACGGCATTTGATAAATGCTGGTCATGAGGTAATTACACATTCCAGATATTAAAATCTTATATATATAAAATTCTCGTGTCACAATGTTAGTCTGCATACTCCTCCGAAACGGGTGGACCGATTCTCATGAAATTTTCTGTGCATATCGGGTAAGTCTGAGAATCGGCCAACATCTATGTTTCATATGTACCACGGGCGAAGCCGGCGCGGACCGCTAGTCTTAATATATATAAATCTCGTGTCACAATGTTTGTCCTCAATGGACTCCTAAACCACTTAACCGATTATAATAAAATTCGCACACCATGTGCAGTTCGGTCCAACTTGAGAGATAGGATAGTTTAAACATGTAGGTACCACGGGCGAAGCCGGGGCGGACCGCTAGTATTATTATATTTATATTTCTGGCTTCTTAGATACCAATTTTATAGAGCTATGAAGATAGAGCCGCTCTTCTTTTCGTTATTAATTTATTCATTAAGCTTAGTCATTAATAGCAGTTAAAATAAGTTAACATATAAAATATTATGCATACCTACAGAAGATTTACGAAAATTATTGAAGCATATCAAATGTACGAGTTAACTTGCTTTTCTCAAATATGGTATAAATAACCGCTGTAGAATATATTTGCAGGTTACGTTCGTAACATCATTTCCACCAAAACCGAAGAAAAACTTGAAAGTTGTAGATGTAAGCGAAAATATTGAGATTATGAAAGGTTGGTATAAGCCTACTCTTATCCGACTAAACTTTTGACGGTAGACAATAAAGTAGACCTTCAAGTAGACCTTTTGGGGCCTTCAAGAAAAGAGCTTATTTGTCCATAAAAGGCCGGCAAAGCACCTGTAACACTCCTAGTGTTACAAGTGTGTATGGGCGGTGGTGACCACTTAACATCAGGTGGCCCATCTGCTCCTTTGCTTGATCTGACATAAAAAAAAAAGAAGACATGACCTGAATCCTCATATCTACCGACCCTCTATGAATTCATAATTTATTATCCATTAATATTGTATTCCTTTCCTTTTTTGTCTAGCCGTTGTGTTTGTTATCTATACTCATGTTATAAAGCTGAAGTGTTTGTTTGTTTGAATGCGCTAATCTCAAGAACTACTAGTTCGATTTGAAAAGTTCTTTCGGTGTTAGATAGCCCATTTATCGAGGAAGGCTATAGGCATATATATATTATTATCACGCTAAGACCAACAGGAGCGGAGCAACGCGGTTAAAACCGCGTGGCACAGCCAGTTATTATATAAGTAATAACTGATAAATCAGTAGTGCTGTTATAACAACAAAACTCCTTATGATATACTAGATTTCCGCCCGCGGCTTCGCCCGCGTTTTCAAAGGAAAACCCGCATAGTTCCCGTTCCCGTGGGATTTCCGGGATAAAACCTATCCTATGTGTTAATCCAAGTTACCCTCTATATTTGTGCTAAATTTCATTGTAATCGGTTCAGTAGTTTTTATGTGAAATAGTAACAAACATCCATACATCCATACAAAGTTTCGCCTTTATAATAGTATTAAGAAAGATATTAAGATTAAGATAAAAGTAAAATTACAGGAGGCTTACTTAATATCCAAAATATGATGGAAGGAAATATAAACCTACAATCGATTTCAATACTATTAGAAGTTGGATTGGAAGTAGGAAAGAGTACAATTAAGAACCCTCGATTTCAAAACCTACTTAAGGATACCAGCCAAACCTTTGATGTTATAATATCAGAATGGGTTTATACTGACTTATATGCTGGGTAAGTTAACAGTATGATTATCAGCTGAGAATTAAAGAAAACTATATCCTGATCTGCTTCATCCAAAGATTCGATATTTAATTGTTTCCTTCACGTGCAAAATTTCAACAAAGAACTGTATATTAGGTCTTCGTCATTTGGTAGAATCTGCTATTTTATTAAATCTCGAGTTAAATGTCGTCATTCAATCAACGCACTAGTCATTCAAACAAATAGCAGATTCAACCAGATGACTGCGACTTATAAATATTCATTTTACAACTATGACCAAAAAATCTTTTGGTGTCATGTTCTCCCCATAGTAAATACACCAGAACGAGAAGCAATTGAATTATTTGTCACCAGTGCAAAGTCAAAAGTTCAATTTATTTAACGACCAAGCAAGCGATGCGATAATACCAATTGAATAGTCCACAAGGTCATAGTACTGCACTCGTGTAACTTATTTAAAAACGTGTATAAAATAGATCTTACTAGTAATTTAAGGAAATTCAACAGTGTTTGCTTACAAATATTGAAAATCGGTTACTATAGGTAATTTAAATAATAGTTATGTCACAATTAATTGGCTTAGGTAAATATTATATACCTTCAAGATTCTATGCAATATTATTCAATCATATATATACGTCGTACAAATCTACTCGATGAATCCTGGATCAGACGACACAAATAATGCCCGTTATAGTACCTTCGATGCAATTTCGAATAAAAAGAACAAACAGTCTTTCCCAGTATTTTCATAATTCTTTGGCCACTTCCAGATTATCAGCTGTGTACAATTGTCCTTACATCTGGTATTCTTCACTGGAACCTCATTGGATGGTGCTCAGGTTAATAGATGAGCTCACCAACCCGGCCTATGTGTCTGACTCAGCGTCGAGTAACGCTCCTCCTTTTAGTTTCCAAGAGAGAACGGAAGAGTTGTTCAACCAATTATATGGAATGTTCGTACAGAACTAGTAAGTACTCATTATAATTTATGTGAATAAAAAGCTGAAATCTATGTACGTAGAAAATTTCTGCCTGCGCCAAAGTGGATGACTAATTTTGATTTGTTGTTGTCAGCACAGAAAAAGTAAAAATAATTTATAAAATTCTACAAAATATGAACGCAGCCAGGGCAGTAAAGAATGATAAAGAGGGATACTAAGTTTTACTGCCAAATTAGAACCATTAATAATAATCAACCAACAGATCGAATTTGTTCTCTTAATATTTCGCAATTAAAAATTCATTCTAACTCTACCTAAAGAAGATAATTTACCAGAATTATAATCATTTCAAAACTTAATATACAGGGTTACTTGTAAACGACAAATTAAATGAATATTTATTTTTGTATGAAAATAAAATCTAACATATTATCAAAAGTCGTAGAACAAATGTTAGATATCTTATCCTGCGAGGAAGCTGGTGTTTTACAAGTGACCCTGTATAGCCTATCAGAAAATTTCCACTAACATAGAAGACCTATATTATAGCCTAATTGTTTAAATAATAATACGTTTTCTTCCAACGCTAGAAACAATTAACGTAAACTATTCTGAAGTTCATGACCACTATCGAGATATATGAACGTAAATAAAACTAAGTATATCATGAATAAATAGTAAATTGCTGCATCGGATACGCAAATATACTTTGTGATGTACAAATATTATGTAGAATTTGTTAATGTTAATAGTACATAGAGAAGATAAAGTTCTATTAATTTTTTACGTTACCTACGTTACGAGTCACTACTTAACCTACCTATATATATCATTCATCACCTTTTCTAATGTTTAACGTAACGTTTAACTAAACCCTTGATTTCAGCTACATAGAACCTCTAGAAAACAAATATTACGACACCTATATCGTGCCACACGTTCGAAGTAGGAACAGACCAGCTCCAAGTCTGACTGAACTAAAATACAATGCCTCATTAATGCTGGGCAATTCACACGCATCCTTGGGGGAAGCAACCAGGTTGCCGCAAAACTACAAGCCCATTGGTGGACACCATATTGAGACGGATGTAAAACCTCTACCTGAGGTAGGCGCTTTTGAATTATATAACGATTTAGATCTTTAATCTTTTGATTCTTTTAAAAAGGCACCGGATGTCTTTGGCGTATCAGCGAACTTTAAATTTTGAAAAATATGTATTATCTAAAATGGATATTCTTAAAAAAAATTAAGTAAAAGTGTCGGTAGGGCGTATCATTTAATCAAATACCTCCTGCGTATAAAATAAAAAACGAATTTTACAACTGATCAAGAAAATCGTTGAAAACATATAACAAGTTTAGAAATAGAATACAAAGTTGTGAAGTCCCGTCACCCCTAGTGGGGTAAGGGGCAGATGCATTGTACGTCTGTTTCACTGATCGCTTCTCTTAAAGGACAAGTAGGTGATCAACCTTCTGTGTCCTGCTAGACGAAACATTTTTTTTTCGTCTCCACCGGCCAGGACCCCTCGGTTCTACGCTCACGCGTCAACCACTGTACCAAGGAGGCGGTCAAGTTGTGTTAGTCATCCATACTAATATTATAAATGCGAAAGTAACTCTGTCTGTCTGTCTGTTACTCAATCACGCCTTAACTACTGAACCAATTTGCATGAAATTTGTTATAGAGATATTTTGATACCCGAGAAAGGACATAGGATAGGCTTTATCCCGGAAATCCTACGGGAACGGGTTTTTCTTTGAAAACGCGGGCAAAGCCGCGGGCGGAAAGCTAGTTTCTAATATACCATATCAGTTCGATTTTGATACGAAATAACCTTAGGTTTTAAAATATCAAAATTTAATGTTTCAGAATCTAAAGCAATTAATGGATAACGCTGAACATGGTGTGATCTACTTCAGCATGGGATCCAATTTGAGAAGCGAAGATTTACCAGAAAAGTTGACCAGTAATATTTTGAAAATATTTGGAGAATTAAAGCAGACCGTATTGTGGAAATTCGAGCGAGATCTGCCAAATAGACCCAAAAATGTGCACATTGTTAATTGGGCACCGCAACAAAGTATTCTTGGTACGTTCAAAGTGGTCTGTACCACAATTAGCATAAATAAATTAAATTAGTTTTGAGAATCGCATAATAAAAAAATTAAAACCAATTGCATCTGCACCTTGCCAACATTAAGTTACCGATACTCAGATCTAAAAAATATGTTGCATTTAAAATTTCATAAATATCAATCAAGTCGTTTCCAAGAGTATGTACCTACGACATCTAAGATAGTGACACGAGTATTTCATACAAATATAAAATACTAGCTTTCCGCCCGCGGCTTCTACGCGCAGTCAAAGAAAAACCCGCATAGTTCCCGTTCCCGTGGGATTTCCGGGATTGCGTCACTTTCCCGGGATAAATATCAAATATCTCCATACCAAATTTCATGAACATTGGTTCAGTAGTTTAGGCGTGATTGAGTAACAGACAGACAGACAGAGTTACTTTCGCATTTATAGTATTAATATAGTATATATTATATAATATAGTATGGATTGTAAACATTTTCAGCTCATCCCAAATGTCTATTCTTCATCTCCCATGGAGGCCTTTTATCAACAACTGAAGCAGTACATTTCGGAGTTCCAATGATAACAATTCCTGTGATGGTAGACCAGTTTGTGAATGCAGATAGAGCAGTGAGGAAAGGTTTTGCTATAAAAGTGGACCTTTCCTATACCATGGACGTTGATATTAAACGAGCTATCCATGAAATGTTGACTGAGTCCAAGTAAGTGTCCTAATTTCAGTAAATAACAGTCCACCCATTTCGCAACTCGTTTGATTTTATATTCCACCTCATCATCAGCCCATATACGTTCCCACTGCTTATAATCCACCACGCTGGCCAAGTGCGGGTTGGCGGATGTCACATGTCGTTGAACGTTTGATTCTTAGACATGTCCGTTTCCTCACGATGTTCTCCTTCACCGTTCGAGCATTTGATTCGACCTAATGCTACCTTATATTGATACAATTTATTATTCAACCTGGAGAAATTAGAAATATACACACGCTACCTCTTTTTAATTTTCTTCTCTCTTTCTGCTTTAGCTAATGAAATCCACATTACTATATTACGATTTCAGATATAAAGCCAAAGCCAAAGAAATATCCTTAATGTGCCACGACCGACCATTAACTCCTGGCGATGAGCTGGTACATTGGGTGGAGCATGTTGTGAGGACACGCGGCGCGCCGCATCTACGCTCTCCCGCGCTTATGGTGCCCTGGTACCAGAAATACTACCTTGATCTACTTTCTGTTATTCTTGTAGCTTTAACTGTAATTATTTTCATTATAAAAACAATCTACAGAATGGTTTTTCGAAAATCAGATTCTGATAAGAAAAATAAATAAGATTTTTAAGTAGTTAATGTTATTTTGTTTTATTTGTGTTTTAAATCTTTCTAGTGGATTAAGATGGCAATATTTCGGAAAAAACACACGCCACACACAAAATATATTTCAAACACAATTTCAAAAGATCGATAGATAGATTTCAATTTCAAATAGGAATTTAATTGTTAATTTGTTGTTTGAATTATACGTTTTTTCCAAAAAGAATACCAGAAATCTCAGTACTACAGTAGCGGATCTCTAATAATTTATATAGATTTCTATCTGATTATTATTAATCTCTTGTTAATATGTATTGTTATTGCATGGTACTTAAGATAATATAATAGATCATGGATTATTTAACGATATAAATAAGACGGAAGCGTGCTAAAAATAATTATTATAGAACTTGAGAAAGGTAAAATATATTATCCGATATTTATTCAGACACATAATTTCAAATCTAGTTTCAATTCAATTGTTGCTAGGTGGTTCTGCACAAAGCGAGCAGCCTCGCGAAGCAAATGCAGAGCGAAGCAGCTCGGTTAGTGCAGACGTGACTCGGTCGAAAAAAGCGCGTGTGTTGTCATTTTCCTTTGCTATTATTTCCATGTCTACACTGGCCGATCTGTATCGCGCAGAAATTGTTTCGTCCTATCCAATGTCCTATCCGCCTATTCACTAAACGTAAATTTGCATCAGTAGCTTGAAAATGAGACGAAATAAGACTATTCGAGGAGGCTCCCTAACATAATTTCCGGCACTGAGAGACCGGTTAGACCGCTACGGTGCTAGACGTTAACACAGCCGTAATAAAGTTGAATATCGCGTGCGCTCTTTGATCGCGTTCGAGCTCGTAAATCTCGTAAGTCTCAATTCTTATTTCGTTTATAACTAAAGTAAAAATGTTGTGTGGTTTTATGAAACCACGGTAAAAGTGAAACTGTTCGAACGGTTCCGAACACTGCTTTGTGTAGCATAATGTAGCAATAACCCGGAAATTCATAGTAGCAGAAGAAACCATTAAAAATGATAAAAGAGCATTCAGACATTTAAAAGACAACTTTTTACGGTAATGTCGCACTTGCATTGAGCAACAGCGGGGCTATTTTAAAAAAATTCTGGTAATTAAACACCTATTTATTGGTTTTAATGATCATCATGTTAATAAAAATTTTGCACTTACCACATTTAGATTTCAATTTTTCGATTGAAGCCTTCTGAATAATAAAATGAAATTTTTAGAGTAGCTACCTGATCGATAGAGCAAGTTTTTAAAAGCCAAATGGAAAACCTTTTTTATGTGATTTTATTTTTTTATGGGCCCTTGAAGTTATGAACATACTGGGAAATGTTATCTTTCTTGGCATTTAATTCTTTTTTTTTATTCCATTCGAAGATCTAACGATAGTAAATGTTACCTAAGACCTCATTCACACGAGAGCTTTTTTAACGTCCGTTAAAAAAGCGTCCAAATAGAACAAATGCATTCCCAAGTATATGTTCACACGTCAGCGCTTTTAAAGCGCGACGCTTTTTTATCGCGCAGTGTTCTATTTTCAACGCTCGGCGTTGGGCGTTAAATAAAATAGACCATAGGAAACTTCTTACTATTATTCAGACGAGCGCTAAAAAAGCGCCGGCGCTGCGTTCAGTATGCCGCACGCTCGCTCAGCGGTAGCACGTGTTTGTTGTGCTTATAATCATCAGAAAATCGATACGATGTCGTGGATTGTTGATCCCGAACTATTAATTATAGATGTGGAGTCTCGTCCGTTCCTGTATTCAAAATCGTTATAGACATTTGAAAATAATTAAAAAAATTCCGGGGTATTGCCTTAACTCTTCGTACAGTGTCACAAACTGCCCTTTTAAGTATCTCTGTTCATTCAGAGGATGTACCCAGAATGCCTTTTGTTTCCTTTTTCGTCTTTTAATAACACAAATCGCTAGTGCCATTCTTTCTTTCTTTCAAATATACCTAACATATAAAAATTAAAACAGTAGGTTTTTTTATCATATTCCTTTAAGTAACATGTTTATCGATGACGAGTTTGAACAAATACCTAAGTAGGTACCTACAAGTAGTTTATTAAGAACAAACTTTCCGAGGAATTCTAAGCAAATATAATAATATAAATATCATAAAGATATTACGCAACTGACATTACGTAATTATTTTAGCAGAAACCATTTCCACGTCTTACTGAAGCCAGAGACGAGACATGAGTGATTTTAAAGCGTTAGTATGAACAACCACAGAGAGAACGTTTAAAAAGCGCCAACGCCGGGTTTTAACGCAACGCTTTTTTAACTCTCGTGCGAATGAGGTCTTACTGAATTGGCCTATCTTTCAGCTTATCACACAAAAAAAAATCAAGCATCTTCCGCAATAATTGACGTCACCATGAGTGAAAATCTCATCGTACTCGGCGATAGATGAAAAATTGAAAAAAACGTCATAACTCCGAAAATACGAAAAATCGCATAACATACATGGGGGTGATTCGGATAGCCCTCTAGGTCCTCTACCTCCCAGCTTCAGTATATCACTACTTTTTGGGACACCCTGTATACTAAAGTTCCATTTTGATTGTATGTGTGATTGTTTCAGAATATTAATGCAAATTCACATAAAATTTAGGGAGCCTCCTCTTAATCTGTATCGTGCCAAATTGTATACAAATTGGAATAGCTTTTCTTAGATGAAAAAGTAAAAACTTACCTTTGACGATCACAAACTGCACGTTTATCTATTGATATTGCAAAGAAAAATACAGAAATATTTATAACTAGCTTTCCGCCCGCGGCTTCGCCCGCGTTTTCAAAGAAAAACCCGTTCCCGTGGGATTTCCGGGATAAAACCTATCCTGTGTTAATCCAAGTTACCCTCTATATGTGTGCTTAATTTCATTGTAATCGGTTCAGTAGTATTTGCGTGAAAGAGTAACAAACATCCATACATACAAACTTTCGCTTTTATAATAGTATTAGGATAGGTTCATGTACATGCCACCAAATAAAAAAACCAAGATTTGTGTAACAATTGTATAATTCTACATAATTATTTTATGGTTAAGCTGAATTTTAGCTATCAGTATTTATATAAAAAAAATTAACAACATCTTTAGTGTGCTCATAAATTTCTGAATACAGATCGACA
>CAJQZN010026355.1:0-12486 GCA_907164685.1 Colias eurytheme
TCCTTTACATGTCCAGATGATCATATCAAAATTCCCCAAGGGTTTGGGGGTAAGCTGAGGTAGTAGGGGGGGGGCGGGGTCAAATTAACATTATGGTTACTTCTAATAGGTAAATTTTCCACATAAAATGTCCTTTAAATTATGTCGTAATCAAAAAGACGGGTGTTATGTGTTTGACTGCTATGTATTTCTGTGTGTGTGTGTGTGTCTGTCTATGGCACCGTAGCTGGCTAACAGGTAAACCGAATTAGATGCGGCTTTTTTTTTGTTAGGCAGCATATTTTCCGACGCTGGTTCTTAGATAAATTGTATCAAAATCGGTTCATCCACTTATTATACCTACATAGGGGTAAAAGTAGGAATGAAAAAAATGAATTTATATTTAAAGATCGTCGGGAAGTTTATGAAATTATTTATTCCTTTTTCTATACACTTTTCTTCGATTAAACGGTTTAGTTACGTGCTCCCTCTCTCTCTCTTCAGCCTTTAGTTACGTGCGTGAGACAGGAAACATCTAATTTGGATTTGTTGCTGGATTTGATAAAAATTGAGTATCGATTAAGCTGATCAGTGGCTACACCATACATTATTAAAAACATCCATTTAAGAAAGGAAGGAAATAGAATTTGCTCCTCTCCCCCCCTGGTTCCTAAAAAATAATATGACATAATTTAAAATAAATTTTACGTAGAATTAGTTAGGCATTTCTTTTTTGATTTTCGATATTATATACTAATCATAATTTTTAATTACAATATTATGTAGTAACTATTTGGTATAGGCTAGGCATTTCATTTCTTGATTTTCTTTAATAAGTTGGTACGTAAGTTTTTTAGCTCAGTTTAGTAAGAAACTTTAATAACAATTCTTTTAGTTATTTATGGTAGTACGTATTTACTCAATAATTGTATGTTAAGTAGTAATTCAGCATGGGCGTAGCCACGGTGGGGCTGGGTGGGGCGCTTACCCTGGCTTTGATCTGGTAGGTACCAGGCGTTGGCGTGGGCCTGGGAGTGGGCGTGGGAGTGGAAGCATGAAAATAAAAACAATTATTCTTGACCCACCCTGAGCCCATGGTCATAGGTCCCATAGTCACTATTCCACGCGGACGAAGTCGCGGGCACAGCTAGTAGACAAATATAATCAGAAAGCTTTGAACTCCTAAGGTCAACCATAAAAGATAGACATTTATGATGTCAGGAGATATTTTTTATATAATATGGAGAACATTTCTTTCATACTTGATTTCTGTGTAGCTTTAACCCGTAGGTTGCACACGCGACGAAAGCTGAAAAATGGAGTTACTGCTCTGCTCACGAATATGAAAAATAATTGTACCAAGTTTCGTTTAAATCCGTCGAGTAGTTTTTGTTTCTATAACGGTTATACAGACAGACAGATGGAAAAATTTTTGGCGTCAGTGTCGATCCCTAATCACCTCGTGATAGTTATTTAGGAAATATATTTCATGTACAGAATTGACCTCTACAGATTTAATATAAGTATATAAGTATACATATAATTAGATTCCAATTTCCATGTAACGTTAAATTCGACTATACAATAACTAACAGACAACGCAGGTTACTCTCGTTTCCGTAAGTTGAGGCGGCTACATATTCGGTCCTCATAACTTCACTTTTTGTGAACGAAACGACAGCGCGGTTTAATTCGATGCCAACACCATCAAAAAAAAAGGAAATATTTTTAATTGTGAAAAAATATTATGATTTACAATATTAATACTATTTTAACATTAACACAAAATATAAGTTTCACATCAAACTTATGTTTTTAATTAGGTATACGACATGAAAATATTATATTAATTACCAAGCAATAATCATACAGGTAAATACTGAACAAAAGTATTAACAGTCAAAGTATATTTTTACTTACAACATGTAAATGATGAAGGAATAATAATTATCAATGAACTAACCTTTTTGTATTATTGTTTATAAATATAAATTCATAAACAATAAATTTATAAAGAATAGAAAAAATTCGACCACTAAAGAATGCTGGTTCGAGTCCCGCCTCGTTATCGAATTTTTAAAACACGAAGATTTTTAAAAATGTAACCAATGAACACAATCAATATTAAATTAACTGTAATGGTGTCTAGTTTGACTTAAAATAATAAACATCTACCCTCACTTTTAAAAATGTAGTATATTCACAGTTCACACGAATTATAAGCGCACCTTATAGGGAAGGGAAGATATGGGTTAAAGAGTTAAATAAATAAATAACATAATTATATTTAAATTATTAATTTTTAACATTGTGTCCAGTAGTGTTAACATGTAAATTGATTTGATTTTTACGAAATCTCATAGATGGCGCTGTTTCAAATTTGTATACTAAAATAAATTCATTAAACTGATTCTCTGCCCAAATTACGTAAATGACATAGTTTTTATTGTGTAAAGCTAGATAATAGCATGGCTTACCCGAAACCAACATTTAAACATGAGTCTTTAGATTGTACGCTGTCGTAATACACGGAATACGTAAGAAAAAAAAGGTTCACAGCTCCTCCCCCGGAGGTGATAGCATGATAATATGTTTAAAAAAGCCTCACTCGACCTGTTAGTAATATTCATGCAAAATTTGAAGTCAATCTATGCAGTACTTTTCGAGATTAGCCTGGACAAACATACAGACAAACAGACAAACAGACAAACAGACAAAAATTCTAAAAACTATGTTTTTGGCTTCTATATCGATTATAGATCATGGATTATGTATTCTTTTAAAAAAATATTCAATGTACAGTTTTGACTTTCCTATGATTTTATTATATGTATATAGATAATAAATCAATCAGGAATAAGGAAGATATTTTGTATCTATTTTTTACAGCATTAGACTGGCATTCAGCCGAGGTCTCACCGGGCGACTGATACTAAGCGGAGATGCGGTCTGCGGTGTTTGTCTAGTCATAATCGAATTAATATTGTAAATATTATAAGTGGACGCCAAAGATAATACTCAGACTGTTTCGTGTACAATATTAAAAGCAACGATAGTAATTATTCACCGTTATCTAATATTTTTATAAGACATGGAGTTATTGTGCGATCCGCACTGTTTTTGCTTGTCTATGAATCATTATTTCATTTTCAGTCATTTCAGATTGGAATCTTAATTACTTTTCTTTTTTATCTACTAAGTTCAGTAGTCTGTTTATGAATTACCTACCTGACTATGCGTTAATATACCTACTACTAACATAATCACAGAAAAAAATAGTAACATAAATACTTTTAACTAGTAAAGTATGAACGAATATTTTTATTACATTGCTAAATTGTAGATAATAGTAGGGGAGCCCAGGATGCTAAATGTGGATTTACTCGAGCGTCACGGGAACCTATTAGAATTGGTAGATTAGACCATAGCGAGAAAAAATTAATTTTTAAAAAATTTGATTTTTTTTAATTTAAAAAAGAAAAAAATTGGCTTGGAAATACCCAAGCGCGTTAGATATTGATATTTTGCATGCTCCAGGACGTCACTGAAAAAAAGTATACGTTAATCTGACGATTTAAGTGGCGATTTAATCGCTATGAAGAAAGGGTAAAAAATTAAAGTAATATTATTCGAGCGCGTCAGATTAATATATGGGGGGGTTAATTACAATATAAGAAGTCCCCATTTCGCTAATCTGACGATTCGAGCTCAACCTTAGGGAATTATGGATTATTCAAATTTTCCAACGGGGCCCCTGAGCGCACCCACCAACCATAACTGCTCATATTGACTAGAGGTACTAATGAATAGCTAAGGTACCGTCCCTTATAGTAATCTGACGCGCTCGAGTAAATCCCAAAATCCCCTCTTGGGCTCCCCTACTATAAAGCACTGTATCAAATCATTGTAAAATCTAGACCCTAGAATTATATTACAAGTAGCGTCATCTAGCGAGTAAGCTGTAAACTACTTGGAAACTATGTTTAGGCTATTCTGATGTTTCTGTTTTTCCTTTGAAAATTTTTAATTTACATTATACCTAAATCAGATTCATAAAAACGGGTGTATAGTAAGTATACACTGTATACGTTGGAAAATAATTAATTATGTTGTATAAGTCTATTCTGAATGAGTCTGTTATGAAGATTTTCCCAATATAAAATAACACTATAAGTGCGTATTAATAAACTAAGTTAATATCTAACTATAACTACCTATACATAAAAGATTTCCAGGTGGTTAAGGTTACGAGAAAGATTTATATTTGTTTTTATGAAACATAGAGCAAAATTAAAAAATAAAAATAATTCTTGATAATATTGTCACCTATGATTTACGAGTTTTTAAAATATCAATTACGTATAGCGTATAGATAGGTCGTCGCGGCCGACTTGTTATGACGTTTCAAAACGATATCTATATTTTCCATATCGCTCTATATATCTTTGATCTAGTTGTTATCTGTACAAGAATATATTCGTAATATTCTATTCAAATACAAAATTATAATCTATATGATACCGCTGTTTTTCATACAAGTGTAAATCGATGCTTATCATACAAGCTTATTGAAAATAAATATTTAATTGCTATTAAATATAACATTCAAATATAACTTATATACTAAGATATCAAATCACAAAGATAGTGAAAACAAATACTTACATAAATTTTTCATTTTATTTAAATTATGAGTTGGATTCGCATGCTATCTCTCAAGTCGTTGTACAGTGTACAAGCAATCTTTTTAATATTAAAGTAATGTATTTATGTATTTAATTTCATATACCACATCAAGTTAAAAATATTAATAAGTATATAATATATGGATTAATACAATACATAAGTGAAGTCCCGTGTCCCCGTAGTGGGGTAGGGGGCAGATGCATTATTCATACATCTGTTTCACTGATCGATTTTTCTTTAGGGACAAGTAGGTGATCAGCCTTTTGTGTCCTGCCAGACCGAGACTTTTTTTTTTTCGTCTCCACCGGGAATCGAACCCAGGACCCCTCGGTTCTACGCTCACGCGTCAACCACTGTACCGAGGAGGCGGTCAATACAATACATAAAGCGGCATATTATTGTATCGTGATAGAGTGATACCTAAAAACAGATTTCGAGAAAATTAAATCACGGTCGACGATACGTTGAAGACACGATAAGTTGAAGAGCTCATTAAATTAATATATTATAGATTCTGGATTTCGAGTTATATGAATTTTACCCGTGGTCTTTTCGTGAAGTTAGATTATTTTATAATCAGGTAATCATGAAAAAAGCAAGCTGATTTTATATCGATGACGAATTGTTTATATCTTTTCGTTTGTGGAGATTGCGAAAATTGCGATAGGGAGACGATAAGTGTAGGATACAAAATTATCTTCTTCTGATATTTTACATAATATTTTGCAATTCATGAAGAATAACCATTACATAGTTGAATGATAATATATAGTTTTTCTGCATGATTTGCAAATTGATTTCCATAATTTGTTATAGTAATAGTTATAAAATTTTATCGTAAACCACTTATGAATTACGAATCATTAACCAATCATGATTACCTAAAAATAGTACTTTAGTAGATAATAAGTGCAATAACTAAACTCTTTCGGTTCTGCAAAGTACTCTTTAATAAATGGCTCAGGAGATAACTCATATTCGATTTAATAATGATATGCAAAGAGACATTCGTTTAATAATTGACTATATATATAGGATGGATTGCATGGATTGCAGCAGCGAGAATAGAAGAGAATTTCGATTCTTAAATCTTCGATTAAAGCTTCTGACGGTCATATAATTATGAAAAACTAGCTTCGCCCGCGTTTTCAAAGAAAAACCTGTTCCCCTAGGATTTCCGGGATAAAACCTATCCTATGTCCTTTCTCGGGTATCAAAATATCTCTATACCAATTTTCATGCAAATTGGTTCTGTAGTTAAGGCGTGATTGAGTAACAGACGGACAGACAGAGTTACTTTCGCATTTATAATATTAGTATGGATTTACGGTTCTAAGAGACATCCTCGTCTATCTGTTTAATATCGAGGTATTATCCAAACTATGACTAAATAATTCATAATTGCGTCTGTATTCATTCGTTACTTGATTATATCCTGGATGGCTCTCGTATGAATACAATATGAATTTCTGCGAATCTGAGAGAGCTATCCTATCAAGCAGCATCATTCAATCATTCTTAAAAAGCCAAGTGGTATTTGATATAATATCGGCAGAATTATAATATGATCTTTTTATAAGACTATAAAAACTATAAAAAATATCTCTACGCGTAAGCATTATGACGTTATAGCACAAGAAACTAACAAGAGATACTACGTCGAAACAATGTCATATCACAATAAAAATGAATTGCATTGATAAGTGGTCTGATAAGTTAGTTATCTATACATATAATAAATCCGTGGAAGGGTCATTTCTGTACATTGAAAATATTGAAAAAATAAATAGCAGGGGGTGTTACTGGATCGATACCAAACCCAAATATGTGTTTAAAAAAATTTTTGTCTGTCTGTCTGTCTGTATGTGAAGACATCACGTGAAAACTACCGGTTCGATTTCGATGAAACTTGGTATAATTATATACCTTATTATCCTGGGCGTAAAATAGGATACTTTTTATCCTGGAAAAATACGTAGAAAAAAAATTAATCTTAATTTTTCAGTTTTATCCATAGACGTTGTTCTGTAGAACCGCGAACACGTTGCGTATTATTATAGGCCTAGCCGTATTTGGGTCCAATAGATATTTATAAGATGTCATTGTCAGAGTTACTCAAAATGGAGAAATAAACCATCCACGCGAAGACCGACATCCGCGCGGACGGAGTCGCGGGCGGAAGCTAGTACTGAATAAAATATAAAATCACTGAATAGGTACGTATTGTAATCAATAGATCTTACCACAGGATCTTACCAATATAGAGATCGTTATCTGTATAGATAAAAATGAATCCCTATTTTCCTTAATCGCAGCATCACGCGTGACCAGCTGGACCGTTCGCTTTTCTTTTGTTTTGTTATTAGGTACTTAAAGTCAATAGAAGAATATTATTTTAATTAAGGAATTGGCGCCCGAAATTTAAAAACGTAACAATATAATAGGTATAGATAAGAATTAACTTACGAATGGAAATTTTCTGTTGGTAATTACGACGCAGACACCAATAAAAATGTTTCTGTAAGATTGTAATTAGATTGTATTAATTATTAAATTGTATTATATTAGTATATATTGTACGTCTATTGGAAAAAAATATGAAATTCTCATATATTTAAATGTGAGAACGAAAACTGTTGAAACAAAGTTTATTTTACTCGTACATGTGAAATATTTTCCCGAAGTTACCCATAATTCATTTATCTTTCGTCAAGGTTTATCGGAAGGCATCCCGATAAATATTTTAACATAATATAACGGCCACAATCGAAAATCGTATATCCCCGTGCCCAAAACGATGAATTGGCTTTACTTTTCGCCGCACCCACGCCCCACGCTGACATGTAACAGTAGAATCCAATTTAAAGGGCTTATGGACACTTTCCTTATCTTATTTATTTTCATGATTCGTGTGAGCATGATAAATCTGCCACCTCCGATCTGTGGTCAGGTGATCGGGTCATTTATTTTAAAAGATTGAATTCTAGAAAATGTTATTAAATTTGAAACCGCGTTGATTATATTATTCAAAGCTCCACTAGCTGTAAAATATATTTCATGAATATTTAAATCCCTCTCTCATTTACATACCTTAAATTAATTAAAACTTTCTCCGATGTCTTATTAGTTTCAAGACGGTGATTTCAGTCTGTGTAAGTTCGATTGCGGATCTTAGTGACTGATTATAATTGTAATGACAAAACGAAAAGCTATGGGGAGTGATAACCTTTACTTTCTAATTTGTAAAGCTAATAAAGCTCAATAGTTAACACAAAGTAAAGGGCTGGATTTAACGCGATTCTGATTAGCCAAATCGAGAGGAAAAATAAGTATTTTAATCCAAATATTTATGTTGTTCTGAGTTCTAACGGGTGATTTTTTAAGAGGTTAGGATTTGATTTTCAAAAAAAAAACACAAAAAATTTGAAAAATTTGTTGTAATCTATAATGGAATCGATAGAACGATCAATATAATTTAATGTTTGAAGATGATTTCATGCAAATGCTGGCCGCGGCTCCGGTTTAGATGGCCCATTCGCAAGGCCCAATTTCGGCACACTCTCTACAACATATCGGCCGGTATATCACGAATAAATGCTTCAATATTGGCTCCCAGTGCGTCAATCGTTGCTGGTTTATCCCTGTAGGCATAAAAAATAGTCCAAAGGCGTTAGATCACACGATCTAGGCGGCCAATCGACGGGCCCAAAACGTGAGATAAACTGTTCGCCGAAGGCAGCTCTCAATTGGGCTATTGTTTCGCGTGCCGTGTGTCATGTGGCACCGTCTTTTTGAAACCACACGTGAGGCATGTCCAATTCTTCCATTTTGGGCAAAAAAGAAATCGCCCATCGAAGAAGTGCATCGCGCACTTCTTAACCGACTTCACACTCTCTTAACCGAGCATGCATTTTGATAGTAAAATTCAATAATTTGCAAGCGTTGTTCGTTCGTAAGTCGATTCATTATAGACCAAACTGAACAAGTTTGATAAAGACACAAGACATGATTCACGCGTGATCTATCAAAAACAGTATTGCCAAAAAGAAACCAGCAAAAAAATCACCCTATATTTATAACACATCGGGGTGTAGACGTATATAGATAATTATTATTTGTAAAATTGGTTGTCTGAAAGATTTAGTTGTCAGCGACAAGGCCGTAAGCCGTTTGCTGTTTCTTGTTTTATTTATACACCTATGCAGAAAATCAAAGTATAGGCAAAATATAATCTAGCAAGTTAAAATGTTGTTCAAGTTCATATATATTATTTTAAACTGTACGAAATGAAATACTTAAAAACGTTTGCTAGCAGTTTTCTAAATTGTTAATGGTTAAGTAACATTAAAAAAAAAATTGTAATATTTTATGCGTGTTACATGTGCTGTGTGCAGTATCAGTGATAATATGATATTATTTTACAAAATATAGAGCTACATTAATCGAGATGGCATTCATGTCTCCAGAAGCGTTAAATTCGAATTTTCTGTTCAATACGATTTGTTTCATCTAGAGATTCCTTTTAATGTATGTAATATGTTTTAACGTATGTAATTTTTGACGATATTGCAAAGATTATCATGAAAATATTTAATATCAAATATCACCCTCAAACTGATAATAATATAAGTGTAATCCTCGACTTTAATCATGGATATTATATCTATCAGATTGTGATTGAATGAATATTACATATCTAGAAAGTTATATTTTTAGTCTTCTTAAATATTACAAATTATTGCTTTGATTGGTAATTACCTCCTGGATTAAAATTTTTCTGCTGTGGAGTAGGAGCGGTGGTTGCACCTGATGATCTTCGGGATCTGAAATATCAAACATGTATCATTAGTAATTCAGTTGATTTTTAATTGATTAAATCATTTGATTGTGTCTTGTTTAGATTAGATAAACATAAGAAGTTTATTTTTCTATTGTATGGAGAGATGAATTTTTAATACTTAATGTCGATAATAATACATAAGTTCAATAAATTGCACATAATTAATTATTTAGCTGTATGCAGATTAAAATCTATCTGTAACCATAGTAAATGATATTATAGTACCTGCGACTACGAAATATGAAAGCTATTTTAATATTATCTTGAAGTTCACGTAATATTGAGTCTATAAAAGGTGCCTTCCCATAAAATATTTTCTTTGAAATATTTCTCCTCTTTCATATTTTCTTTTCATATATTTATTAAGTGTCTTTGAAGCTGAGATTCCGTATTTATACTTCAATTAAGGAGTAGAAATGTTAAAAGAAAACAAATATAATAAACTGGTTGGAGACGACTCTACCACAGTAAATATATATTTTTACCAATTACTTATTTAAAAACTAAGTTATTGAATTTTTAGTTTCTTGTACGCCGTTATTAACTATCATCAGAGAAACCATACCAAAGCCTATATAAATTGGAGCATTATTATTGATTTTTAAATTCTTGCGGTGTATATAAATATATTATAAAAATGTAATACTAAAACGAACTTGAATAGATATATAACTTTAAAACTAGTCTAAGTTATTTATATGAGAGTCAAAGGAAATTGAAATGTGAACATTTCCTAGAAGTGTTCACGTGTTTCCTTATCTTTCCTGAGAAAGTAATCAAATAAATAGTATTCACAGGAAGGACTTGCTTCTTCCCTTTAATAATTTATTACCAGAGGAACCATCAATGAGCATAAGTTTATATATCCTGGAAATATTAACAGCTTACGTTTAAATGTAAATGTTACCTACACGTTCGCCTATAAATTTTGGCAAGGAGTAACCTTTATCACAATTAAATCGTAGGTCGCAACAACGTAGGTACTGATTTAATCTTCTTATATATAAAAATGAATCGCAAAATGTGTTGGTAAGCGCATAACTCGAGAACGGCTGAACCGATTTCGATAATTCTTTTTTTATTATATTCCTTGAAGTACGAGGATGGTTTCTATGTAGAGAAAACGTAAATATGTACCACGGGCGAAGCCGGGGCGGACCGCTAGTTTTATATAAATAGATAAAAAACATTTAACATAAAGAGATATTAATGTCAATATTATTTTCAAACTTGTAAAAGAATTTGGAATCACGCAAAAATAATAATTCGTATTCCCACTGATTTAAAGACCGACCTCATTCGTGAAATAAAATTTAAAGAAATTGCTAGAGCCGAGTAATAATTTAATTTTTCCATGTACAATTATTATAAAAATGTAGTATTTTTGAGAGTGTATTTAAAATAAAGCCTTCTAAAAAGGGATTAGTATCCCTGAAATGTACGGGAATGGATATCGTATTTATATGCTTATCGGTCTATCTTGTTTGAAGAGCACCGTAAAAAGAGAGACCACTTTGGCTGATTTGATGAAAAACCTATCAAAGCGAAAAGGTTGTAAACAGCCGTGTATTGATTGAGAATAAATATGAGTAAAACAGACTAATGTATATACTAACTATTGAGAGAAAGAGAACATTCAATAACAGGCTGAGTAAAATAGAACTCCCATTATATATTTTTTGAAAGAGGATATCTAGTACATTCATAGGTATAGGTAGGTACTTTTCGCAAACAGATGCATTGTAATCTGTAAATTATTTCCTTTTTCGTTGAAGTATTATCAGGATAACTGTTAATTCCCAAATGTAGTACTTAATTTAGATATTTTTATAAGTCGCAATTACGTTATTGTTTGTCACCTAAACTGTCTGTGATTTGTTATTCCAAAGAGAAGCTTGATCTTTAGTACCTACTAGCTGTGATACAGAAAGCTTTACATTATGTAACGGAAGGGAAAATAACGTTTCTAAAAAGATGAAATTCGAGATGTAAGGACGAATCACATGTAAATGAATTGGTTCTGACGTTGTCACGATATAACGTAAGCTCAAGACGTGAAAAATCGTTTGGAATTTCCTTTATGCTTTCCTTGGGAAATTGTACACTAAAACCATAGATAAAATAATACTACAGTAATAATAATACTAACTTAGCAGCTGGTACGTTGGTGAGACATAAGAAGTTGTTTCGCACACTGCGCAGGCTGGCCAGGACTTGCGCGAAGGGAGTCACGATCAGGTCTTCTCCATGACTGTGAACAAAATAAATCAGCTTTTAGAAATAGATTATGCAGTTCATGTATGTATTTATAGAAATAGTGAAATCAAAAAATAATATGTTTATCACATGCACTCAAAAGAAAAAAGTGAAACGTAGTTATCGAAATATCAGTTTTATTTATAGAGAGCAGTTATTTATATTTGGATAATCTTTCAAATGTAAAAGAATCATATTTTGTGTTGTATTTGAAAGTTAAAACAGAATTATTTCAAGTAAAATAACATTTTCTTTTCAGAAATGTTTGTAAAATTCTCAAACGAGCAGTTAAATACATGGGTATAATACCCTTTCAAGAACAATGCATTTATTAAGAAAGTACGTGACTTATAGCTTTGGTACTTTGTAAATAAATTTTTAGTTAAAAGCACAAGGGAAAAATATTTAAATACTGCATTGAAAAGAGAATATAAAATATATACTATTATGTATTTTATGTTATTACAATATTTAAATATGGTCGTTTTTTTCTTTTATCGGTGAGAACCAAACAGCTAACCCTACCAGATAAAGTTTGATTGATAAACGAAGATAAAAAAGTACTTAAGTGTAAGTTAATACGCAATAGAATCTGAACTATTCACTTGAATGAAAGCTATAAATTGATAAATTTTTAGCATTTAATAGACTATATTCTAGTTCTAGTATAAATATTTTTGAACAGTTATAACAGTAAAACAGGTCATTAAATGTAATCTTCGACA
>CAJQZN010026361.1:0-13011 GCA_907164685.1 Colias eurytheme
TTACCTCAATGATATTTTTTGAAAATTTCTTAGGCATTATGCCAAATTTAGTTCTAATCAGGTGTATTTATCCCTGTAGCCTACCATTATTATTAATATTACAAGTTACTAGAATAAATTACGATACCTATAATGACGTTATTTGCAGTAATCGCTAATGATTGCCATAAATAAAAGTTTTTGTAAGGCAATCAATAATTGTCTTTATGTTTGTTTGTTACTACATCATTACTTTGACACCTTAAGGCCGTTTAATATTATTAATTATAACCTTCTGTATGGCAAAAAGTAAATCCGTAGGCAATATTAAATAAATAATCTGTCCATAAGTCCATAAAGTGTATAGGTATTTTTTCTAATTTAAATAATTTGAAATGATAAAATTTAACACCTTACTAAACATGCTATCTCAAATATTTTAATATTCAAGCCATATTATGCGAATCTAATAAACCAGAATCAAATCATGTTTTATTAAGGTAAGTATAATCACCAATCTGCCTAAATTGATATTGATTGGTCATTGCTTTCGTTCATTAATCGAAATAAACTTGACCGCAGTCAAGTGCAAACTATTGATTAAAACAATCAAAACAAAACAATGAAATCTTTATAAAAATAAGGGGTCACAGACCATCATATTATTGGCATACATCATAATATAACTAATTACAAGGTGAGATAAGGATACTTTTACGACGTCTTTAAATTTTTTATCCTACGTCTGCAAAAGATAAGTCAATAGACGGCATTTCATATTTCAGAATTACCTATATAGTCAATATTTCCAATGCTTTGGAAAAGCGTACCTACCTACTGGCATGTCGACAATTTACCAAAAAACATCCTAAATTTTGATTTAACACACATGTATTACTAGAATACATAGGTATTCGTCGAGGTTTTTAGCAACGAAAAATAAAGACGTTGATGGCATACCTAATTGTAATTACGTAGATATAAAAATCGATAACATTCTGATGTTATCGATGGATGTCTAGTACATATTATCTGTTATCAAACAAACCTATCACTATTGATGAATTTTCAAATTAGCTATACAAGATGATCTACAAAAAATACTTACATTTCTGTAGAAAACGTAGTCTCTTCTCCAAATCATCGTCGTTGACAACAGCCGCGCCCATGATAACATCGGAGTGGCCATTCATGTATTTAGTTAATGAATACATAACTATATCTGCGCCAAAGTCGAAGGGCCTTTGCAAATATGGTGTAAGGAAGGTGTTATCTACCACCACAATAATATCCTGGCTATAACTCTTCGCTAGTTTTGTTACTACTTCCAAATCTATCACTTTGAGGAGCGGGTTTGTCGGCGTTTCTATCCATAGCATCTGAGAGATAATATATTATGTGTTAAAAGAGGTATGTAAATAATTATAATACAGGGAATTACGTTCTTCTGTAAGTGTGGAAAGTTTTCCTGTCCGTGACAAATAACATGATTTCTGGTTCCATAAATAAACCATCTTCATATTAGATATTATGGAGGGCGTAGATTATTTACAACAAACATAAGATTGGCACCATTTTTTTAGCCTTAATTAGCGCATTTTGTACACTATCATATCACACATGTGTGATGTGACATGTCATACGAACATCTATAAACAATTTTTATTTGTTTAGACCTTAAAGGGCGGTTTCTTAATATTTATTTAAAAATTAACATGACATATTTTTCAATGTACCTACTAAACAATTAGTTACTACACGATATAGTTTTAACCAAGATTCGAAAAGCGGCACTAAGCCGTTTCTAAAAGTGCATATAGTATCTTGGTTTGATTGATACAAGATGATAATGTTTGTAATACACCCAATCATTTTATCAATGATTCTTTAATACCACATGTAAGCCGCATATCGAATGTATCTCGATTGCTTGTTGATTGTTTTCAACAACACCAATGACTTTTCTTTATCGTTTCTCTCAACTTAAACCTTCATAACATCTTTATTTACATTTAAAATATGACGAAATAATAATATGTTATCGTTTAAAGTTTACAAAATAACGATAAGAGATAAATTAAACAAGTTTACAAGAATGCTTTCTTTGTTGTTGTGTGCGCTAATGCGCTTTTGTTTTTGTTTCAGTATATTGATTATTGACACGCTTAAAATATGACCTTTGTGTTAAATTATGCACTAATTAACATCATACTTATGTTATTTTATTTTAAGCAAATATGTATTGTTTTAATAGTGGGAAAAACCCCACATGTATGCAAAAGGAAAGGTAAGCCAAAAGTAAGTTGACCAAAAAACTTACCTTTGTATTCTTTTGCAATCCTTTCTTTACTTCCTCAATATCAGTGAAATCAACGAACGATATTTCTATGCCCAGTCTTCGCAGGACGTGACTATAAACAAAACAAAAAGGTTAATTTCCACTTATGAATATTTATTGCTTACAAACTGAATTTACTACTTACGACATTGGTGAAATAATTAATCATCCATACAAATAAATGCGTTCTAACTTTTATTCATAGGCATACATTTTAACTGCAGTAATCGCAATTTATAATTGATGTAGATATTGGATATATCTTAAGATTAGAACGTTATTATTTATGACTATTGGGCTATTGTATATTCAAGAATCAAGGGTAGGGGAGACCGGGTACAAAAGTAACACTTTGTACTTGTACCTTGATTTCTGACTGGGTGTTACTGTTATCATTAAATTAATATAACCATATATAAATTTAGTTTATATTCTTTACACTAGCAACTCAATTTATTATATTATGTAGTGTTTTATATTAATAAAGTTAATTTAAAAAAAAATCGTGAGTTGTTACTTTCGACCCCGTAAGCAGGTCGAAAGTAACACGTCGTGGGTCGAAAGTAACAAGACAAAGGGGTAGGTAATTAATACAATATTATGATGGTAAATCAACAAATTATTTGTTTAAAGACTTTGTATTAATAACACATATCAAATCTTGTATTTTAAATATAATACTTACAAATATAATACAAAACAATCGATAAAAAATATTCGAAGTTCAAGTAATGAGATTAATTAAGGGAATCATTCTTGTATAATTAAAAATTCCCTATCCTGCATCCATCCACTAGCATTCCCATCTCCAGCACAATCAACAGGACCCTCGGCAATAAGAAAAAAGCGGAATGTGTTCTCCTAGAGCATTAATGGCAAGAGCAACAGTTACTAATTTTCCAGGCTCTGCTAAGGTTATGGCACCTACTTGTTCAATCCATTGTTAATCTACAATTTTGCTAGGTTTTTGGACAGTGGTCACCCCTGTCTCGTCCATATTCCAAATATCTTTTGGCTCAAATTGGTACCTTTCCCAATACCTCAGCAAGGTTATCAAAAAAATTATTCATATTATGCTCGTTGACGGAGATAACTGAAAATAAACTGCAGAGCACTCGATTAAATAGTCGCGTAGATTACTTTACTTGTTATTAGTAAATCTCGATCGACGCTGGTAGTTGTATTACCGGTAACTAGTATTACCGGCTTTTATTTTTTTTTATAAATCTATATAATGTTACATGGCAAATACATATTATATTTTTGCAAGGCCTCTAATGGTTGCACCAAGTTTCAAAATGCTCTTCAGCCGTGTCGCAGTAGTTCTAATGCGTTGTCGCGGCATTATGTTGAAGTAAAGATGTACATAAAAATATACATAATCATAATGGGACAAAAATAACATGTTACTTTTGTACCCGTAGGGCTATGTTACTTTTGTACCCGTCTATATTTTTGCCAAGACGTGCAACAAAACTTTAAAATGGAACGTGCTGCATAAAAATGATTATGAGCAATGTACAATTACTCTAATCAAGAATGGATATGCAAACATTCAGATTTCTATCATCCTTTTAAGACTACATAAACGTTTAATAAAAAAATGTCGAAAATCTTACTTTTGATTCGTGAAAACACGTATCGTCCTGTCACACAGCCTAACAGCGCGTGGCGCACGTGGCGAATGAATACAATTAAGGGGGGCGCTCTCGGCTATCGCCTGACAGAGGCTAAGCGGTGTTCGCCCATTGGATAAATCTAGAGAGCATTTGTTACTTTCGACCCACTGTTACTTTTGTACCCGGTCTCCCCTATTATTTAATTAAGGTAAAAATATTCTAGATTTTTTGCTAGCGCTTTTGCAGTAAGTATAACTCCCGAGAGTCGTTCCCCACACTAATAAAAAATATAGGCATATTTTTATCTTCAGGGAAGACTAGATTGTATGTATTATGAAACATGAAAGCCCTTTTCGATCTCACATTACATCAAAATATCAAGAACAATCGTAAATACCTAAAGAGTCTATTAGTTCCTCCATACACATCGTCACAGGACAGAATGTGGTCGCCTTGGCTCAACAACGACGCGATGGTTGTGATCGCTCCGAGCCCAGAAGCAAAGGCTAATGCATGCTTGCCACCATCCAAAGCAGCTAAGCATTCTTCTAGGGAATTCCTCGTTGGGTTACCTGATCTGCTATAGTCGAACTTCTAAAATGAAACCCCTTGATCATGTACAAAATCGAAATTTCATTTGGAAAAAGAAAAAAAAAACGTTGAAATGATAAAAGTGCGTAAAACAAAGGTAGAAGCTGTGTGTGTGAACTGTGAACTGTGAACACGACTGCCTATTTAGTATTTTAATAACTTTCGTCTAGGCAATCGTCTAAGACCTAAGTTATGATCGTATTTTTTTACCGTGTTTATTATCATTTTCAGTGTTGTTAATATATTGATTAATCAGGTATAAATACGTACGTATTATCGTTTTTCTATTCCTTAGTTTTCATTTTATACGAGGTAAAAGGAAAGCCGGTTGAGAAAACGAGATCATTCAACTTAGCTAGGTGCTCGAGAGCTAGAATTGATTGACCTATATACCCAGCGTGCTAGTCAATTTTGAGAATTATTTATAAAAAAATAGAAAACCGTTAAATTTGAATAACTCTTTCTCGATTTTAGCCTTTAAATCGAAGAATCCAGATAATTGAAGAGAATTGTAAAGATGCCTTTTTTGTTTGCAGTATGAGTACCTACTTAATCAAAAATAACATTTCCAAAGACATTTTCAAAATATAGGAACAGTAGGCAATATAGGTAGGTATGATGCAATTGTTGATACTTCTCAGTTACCTGCTATAAAAAAATAACGAGAACAAGATTGAAATTTAAAAAATTGCAAATTTCGCACATTCATACTCAAACATCTACCATCGCAATGAATAATTATGGAACCGGTAAGCCAACGGGACTCGGAATTCTAGGAAACTGATTTTGGCAGAAACACCAGGTGAAAACATCGATAATTTTATTACCTCCCTAGAAAGTAATTCTTTTAACTACTTCGCATTATCACAACAATGTACCGTCAAATTACCTACGTACTAAATAATGTAATATTTTAAATCGTGTTTTAAATCGCTTTGATAACTTTTATCTCTTTTTTATAGCACTTTTCTTTTTACAATCGGAAGTAGGTACGGTACCTAAGTACTTCATTGTTCGCTATCGGCAATCAAGCACTTCCTTACCTCATATTCAGCAGGTCCCGATTGTTTGAAGGTGGTCGATGTTACGATTGGTGTCACCACAGCATTTGATTGCCATCTGTCAGGATTTGTACCCGCATGAATTGCAATAGTAGCAAAGCCGGGTTTTTGCTCCAGAAAACCGTGATCACCCATCTACAAAATATTCATTGTCTATTTTATAATGTATACTTATATTTTTTTAATTTATTCTTTAGACCTCTCAATCTTTTACAAGTTAAAATTTTTAAGAAACGTCTGCATGGGGGATAACGGGGTTAACTTATAAGTTAAGTGAATATTGAACATTTTTAAAATTATGATTATTTACGTAGGTATACGTGACTTCAACAGTCTTCATTCTGCATTTTCATTGTGAAAATGTGTGAAACAGCTGTTTTAAAAAATAATTTGTATTGAATTAAATATTCAAGAGAACAGTCACAATTCCACAAGACCAAAAATTTTTATTTAGTAATTAAAGAAGAATATTTATTCGCGATATTGGTTTCCAATATTGTGTAGTAACGCTAATATTATAAGTTAAAAAATGACCATGACTTGGTTGTTTCATTACCAATCGAATAATGTATTAAAAATGCGAAAATAAATATTTTTTAATAAAAAGATAAATGAAAAAATAAATACTAAATAAAATAATTAACTAAATCTTTAATTAAAATCTTACCTCAATATATTATATTATTTTTAAGACACACCGGTAATTTAACCTCAAATACGAAATTTATTACACCCACGATTACTCAAGTAACTACCACACTCCGACCTCCACTAAACCCGAGTAAACTGAAAAGTGACAAGTGAATAACTGACAAGCGTTTTATATTCAGACAACAGACGATATCGCAGAATCGACGGAAGCGATATTGTTGTGAAATAAACCAATTATTATTATGATTCCATGACTAATTCTTGAATAATACTTTAAACACCAAGCTTTATCATCGTGATGGGAAATTTTTGGAAATAGGCATGAAAATTATCTCAGAATCGCAAATATATGACCATGAAGCCATGAGTACGTAGACAGAGAATCCCATGAGTACATATATTGTGTTTTAATGTGGTTTTAAATTTTAATAAATGATAATTTTTTATAAAATGTTATTGTAGGTAGTAGTTTCAGCTTAATGTATGGTATTAGTCAGTTCAATAAAGAAACGAATCTTCAATGGCGGCCAAAGCTGACTTTGACAGATGGTAGGATCAGCAAAAAAGAAAATAAAAATAACGTAAATTGATAATTATTTTATTAATTATTTCAAATTGTTTGTTGACAAACTTTTTTGTTATTGTATTTGTGTATTTATATGAATTATCATATTTACGTATACAGAATGTAATAAAATCCCCATAATACTTGTAATAAGCCCATAAAACTGAACAACTTTTCCCAAAGAACATATTTTGTCAAATTCCAATAAAACATTATTTACTTTCGCAAATGCATAATTGTCATTGTAAATTTATGATAAAAACTATTATAGGGAAAATCAAATACATTTTAGTGATTTTATTTTTCCATTTTTTTTTGCATACCGTACGGCCGTGTGTGAGCGAGAGGGAATGATAAGCGCCGCCATTGAAGATTCGTTTCTTTAAAGAACTGACTAATACATGATGTACTACATATTTACCTTATTTAGGTACTGTCTAAAATAAAATATTTTTAATAAAGATGTGTTTCTTAAGATCGGATTTTACCTCGAAAAATCGTTGGTGATTAAAGGTCCTACACAATAAAAAGTAATTTGGATTATCTATAAATAAAATATTGTGATGTATATAGTTAATAATAGAAAGAAAATTATTTACTGTGATTATTTATATACTCATTATGTTTCGTCTGTAAATGCCTTAATTTTTTATAGTGACCATTTGTGGTGTGTGATGTGACATTGACAGTGGCAAAATAAGTTTTCCCGCGAATATAATTTTGGCTTTCTTCAATCATATTTATTTATATTTTAATAATTTAATGACTATTGTCGTCAAAGCTGAATAGTGAATACATAATAATTGTAACAGTAAATTTTAGTGTACAGATACTAATGGACGTAAAATTATATGAATTATTCCAATAAAAATATTATAAATTATAATTGAGGTATCTAGGTTTTTGAAAATTATTGTAACATTGCTGGGATTAATATCTTAATTAAGTGATTTGAACATCATATGTTTCTAAAATGAAAGTTGAAAGCAAACCGCTTCGTTATGCACATGCTGAGGGGCATACTGATGTGTGTTACAGTGAAGATGGCAGGTATAGTATTTTCATTGAATACCTATGTAAACCAATTGATTTAATTTCGTGTAATTACTTTGAATTCAAATTCAAATTTTGGGCGTGTTTTTTGCAAACTTTATGTGTAGTACAAGTTCTCACAACTTATTTCAGGCATATAATAACTTGTGGTCACGATGGAGATGTAAGAGTATGGGTGGATATTGAAGATGATGATCCCACATCACATTGTGTTGGAGAAAGTGCATTAGCAGTGTGTTTCAAAGATAAGAGATTGTATGTCGCGACAGATAATCATGCGGTGCAGGCATACACATTTCCTGCGTTTGATAAAGATGGTATTATTACGAGGTTTACTGCACCAGTTACACAGATTATGTCTTCGCTTAAGATTGAAGTAAGTTAGGACAAGTACCTATATTGTTTTGAGATTGAATAAATTTGTTTAGAAAAAAATAGAACAAAAATTAATAAATTTATTTTAATCCATCAGGCCCCGGAATCACAGACACAATAGAAAATCTATCCCGATCGGGCCGTTCGGGCTCAATGGGTTAAATTGCTAACCTAAATACCTAAATTTCTTTTATATTTTAGGCCCTTGGCTGTACTTCAGAAAACATGGAAGCCAAAATCTGTAGCTTAGAGGGTGGCGCACCATTATTTGTTATGTCAGATCACAAAGGCCCAGTCTTGAGTATAGCAATATGTCCTCATATGAAATATGCAGCAACTGCTTGTGGCGATGGTGCTATGAGAGTTTGGGATATTGATACTCAGAAAATGGTCAAAGAAGTTTTATGTGTACCTAAAATTAATACTTTTTATGCAGCAAAGGTTTTATGTAAGTAAAATATTATACTTTTTATCTATACTTTACCTATTATATTATTAATATTTTGTCAAATTATTACCTACAAATAGATTGTATAAAACAGAAGCAGACAACTGTCTATTGCCTTTCCCTTTATACTTCTTCCATTTTTGGGCTGAAATATTATAGAAACATAATTAGTTTATAAAATAATTTTATAAAAAATCACCTCTTTTTGTGCATGTGAATCTGAAGTCTGAAAGTCTTATATTTATTAATCAAACAGAGATAAAAGGTTGAGACCATAATAGGGCATCATGTATAGTTATTAGTTACTTATTAATGAATATTACTTTGTTATAGGTCGTATGGATTTTGAACCAACTGAGGGAAAACTTCTAGCATATCCTAATAATAAAGAAATAATTTTACTAGATTGTGATAGTTGGAGTCAAAGAATGACATTTAATCATAATTTAGTAAGTTCTATTTTAACATTTTAATTAAAAAAAATAGCTTACTGACAAAATAATTTTTAAAAATTAAATGACTGACTACAACGTTGCAATATAATTAATTAATTTAATAATTTTCTTTGTGAATGTTAACAATCTCTTGAACTACATAATATTATGTACTTTGATGTTTTATTCTTAAGCAATAATGTTTCCTATTCTATAAATATTGAATTAGTATGTTATAGAGACTACTAAAACAGATTTTCCAGGACTTCAAGTATATGCACCCAATAAAAAAATTATTATTATTTTTTAGATAAAATGTGCAATATCTCAATGTTTATTTTCACCATGTGGACAATATTTAGCTGGTAGCACAGTGGCTGGTCAGATAGCTGTGTGGGAAGTGCAAACTGGAACATGTATGGGAATTATTGAACATCCTACTTCGCATAATGTTTCCTCTATGGCCTGGAGCCCTAAAGGTAAAACTTATACTACTAATATGGATGGATGGATGAATGTTTGTTATTCTTTCACATAAAAACTACTAAACCGATTACAACTGGTCAAGCCGTGAGCAGAAATCTAGTAAATATATAAAGAACTCAACATTCTTTAAAATCATAAAATTTTCCATACAAAATACACACACAAAATATAATCATGCAAATTGTAAAATATTTGGTAATATTTCCTCTGAGATAGCTGCTGATTTGAAATATTAAATAGGAGCTATTTTAAAACTACATATGTCTTCCAAATAACATGAACATTTGATTCCTTTATACAGGTAATGGAGTATTAGTATACTGTGATGTTGCTGGTCAACTGGGAATGCTAGTTAATTGTTATGGCAAAGATAGCTCGAAATTGGGTGATGCTGAATCTGAGGATATTGAAACAGTAGAAAGAATGGATGGTAAGGAATTTAAATAACCATAAAAACATATAATATGTTTCTGATTTTTCATTAAAATGTTGCGCAGTAAATGTATAAAGTGCTTATTTGGTCAAAATGTGTGTGTGTAATTTAGAAAAGGCTTTATTATTATAATACTGTAAATATTCTTCAGTATAAATCACATACTATAATCACACATAATTTCAGATAACGACGAAATAGTCGACGATCTAATCCAAAACTACGAAAGCGATGATGACAATGCAATATCACTGGAGAAGATAAAAAATGAAACTCTCGGTTTGATAGAGGACTCTCGTCCAGAGTCTCGAGTGACGGTGGCTGCTGCGGCGACAACTATTCCTCCGCAGCCTCCGTTCCAACCTTCTGCTACACCTGCACACCTTGAACATAGGTCTTTTTGCTGTTATTTTTAATTGTTTGTTTGTCTTTTATTTTAGAACAATTTATTTATTTAATTATAGAACATGTGGCTTACAGACATGCCAAAGCACCACAATGCTATACAGTACAAAAATTATTATACACATTACAATATTTTGTTTTTTGAGCAATTGAGAATTTTCATTAATCCATTAACCCATTAATCCCTGACCGGCCCGATCGGTCCACGACATAATAGATTTTCTATTGTGTCTGTGATTCCGGGGCCTGAGTTATTACTTAGAAAGATAATTAAATAATTTTTTTTTTAAATTTCAATTTTATCAAATGTGAATGACAAGCTTATAGAAAGAATACTGTTCCTGGCTCCTGTTGTTAGTTTGTGTTGTTGTATGTATGTAGCAATTATCATTATCAAGCTAAGTGACAAAAAATATTAACAGGTTTCAGAGCATACATTGATAAAATAAAAATATATTACAGGTACATGTGTTGGAATGATGTAGGCATAGTGCGCTGCCATTCTGGAGAAAATGGAGAATCCACAATTGATGTGGAATTCCATGATTCCAATCTGCATCATGGAATACATTTGAATAATTATTTGAATCACACCATGGCCAGCCTATCTAGTAATGTACTGGCTTTGGCATGTGAAACGCCTAGGTAAGTATTTATTTATAGCTATTTCTAGCAATTTCTTATAAAAAGCGTCTATATTAAAATTATTGTTTGTCTATTTTGCAGACAATATAGTTCATAAATTGATTCTTTATGAGTTTAAACTCATGCCATGACGACCTTGAACATTTACTCTCAACCCGCCTAAAGAAGTTTTACTTTATGACGTGTTTTTAGATTCTTGTTTTACTAAAGATAATAACATTTTTCAGTAAACTAGTATGCATATCGCTAGTGGGTAGCAGTAAGGAATGGAGTGTATCCTTACCTGATACTGAGGAAATATTATGTGTGTCGGCGGCTGGCCTTGTTGCCTGTGCTACGAATGCGAGATTATTGAGAATCTTCACACCTTTGGGAACTCAGAGACAGGTGATAATAATTTATTAATATGTCTATTAAAATTGAATACATTAAATAAATTGACTGACCGGTTGGCTTGGTTGGTAATGGCCCTGCCTTCCAAGCCAGAGGTCGTGGGTTCAATTCTCACCCAGGGCAAATATTTGTGTGATGAACATAGATGTTTGCTCTGTGTCTGGGTGTTAATCCATACTAATATTATAAATGCGAAAGTAACTCTGTCTGTCTGTCTGTTACTCAATCACGCCTAAACTACTGAACCAATTTGCATGAAATTTGGTATGGAGATATTTTGATAGCCGAGAAAGGACATAGGCTACCTTTTATTGCGAAATATGTACCATGGGCGAAGCCGGGGCGGACCTCTAGTTATCTATATGTATAAGTATTTATTTAAAAATTATATAATTGTATGTTTATCAGCCATCTGATTTCCATAACACAGGCGAAAGCTTAGTATGGGATCAGATTGTGCCGTGTGTGAAAATTGTCCTGAAATATTTATTATTTAAATAAATAAGATGTTAAACATGCGTTCATATTAACTGCTTATGTAAATATGATGGTCAATGTTGTGCAGTATGTTAAACTTTAACAGCAGAACATTTTATACATAAACAAATATTTAACAAGTAAATTAGTTATGTTAATTTTTATCCAATATATGTTGTGATATATTTTTAGTTCAAGAATAATAAATATAGTAATAATAAGGTATATTTAAATTTTAGGTGCTATCATTATCAGGCCCGGTGGTAGCTCTAGCAGGTTTTAACACAACAGTATTTGTGGTGTATCATCATACTGACCCTGGGCAGTCTGATCAGCATCTAGCTATGGATATTATTGCATTTAATGGTAACATATTCTTATTAATATGTGAATACTTTTTTAAGGGTTGATTACATATTTATTTAAATAGTCTATTTTGGTGATGTCAATAATATTAAAAGTTACTAGACAAAAATTTCAGCTAAGCACTTTGAATTTTTTGTATATTTTCTCTGTATAGTTCCTATTTCAATTACGTGTGCAATAAAAAATGATCTATTAATATGATAATAATAAACTGACTGGCTACAAAAACACTTATTTGTTAGTTGTAAATAGATGTCGCGGCATGAATATTATGTTGTTTGTGTTATTTTATTAATAAATTACCTAGATGATACTGAAATTTAATAATTGTTTTGTTCCAACCGAAATTGATAACTTGCAGGACGGCAAGTACGCAGCAAAACAGTCCTTATGCCGCTCACACCAGGGTCGAAACTCGCTTGGCTCGGTACATCAGATGTAGGGTCACCATGCACTTGTGATAGTACGGGATTGGTCAGATTATATGACGTCACGAGTGGAGTGTGGATGCCGATATGCGATACGAGTAACCATTCTAAAGGATTGTCCGACACGTGGTTTATTGTTTCGGTAAGCATATATTAGAATGTAAATGTGAAAATATCAAGAAACATTTTAACAGGCTATGTATTTATACAAAAAAGAAAAAAAAAAGCTTTTAAATTAATACTCTGACGATTTCACACATTTAA
>CAJQZN010026363.1:0-14208 GCA_907164685.1 Colias eurytheme
AGTAAGTATGAAACTAATATGAACATTTCCAAAAAAAAGGCCCCTGGGTAGTTACAGCCCAGGGCCCCAAGAGTTCACGGTCCGGCCCTGCAATAATTGAAACATAATAATATTGTGTTATCGTTGTTGTTGTATAAATTATAATTATTACAATGCAGATTTTCCAAAAGTGTGTAATGTGTATTGTGTATAGTGGAATGCGGGTGAGAGTGTTTGTGATGAATATCTCAAATGTAATGTAATACCTACTGAATGTTACCTAAAAATCTGTAATTCTTACTTAATTATACTTATTATACTATAGGTATATGAACGAATGAATAAATAAATCGAAAAAAATAAGGTCTATTCACCTCTTTTTAAATTACCAAGACGTTAACATGATATGAAATGACCAAGGCGTGAAAGAAATTCTATTTGAGAGATGACATTGATTTATATATCGATATGACCTATTTTCAGACTCTTCAGTTAATATTATTCAATGTTTTATATAGGACTAGTAGTTTCTGTTCTATATAAATAATCTATCTGTTTGCAAAATTTTACCAAGATTTGCTGTTTGGGCATGGAAGAAGACGAACTATTTTACGAACGTTAAACAAATCTTATCATATCATTTCATTATCAATCAAATAATAACTATAATGTGTTAAAGAAACTTTTATTTCCTTATAAACCTTGAAAAAAACCTTCCTTTTTTTCCGAAAACCGCAATTCGAATCCGAAAATAACACACGAACCATAAGCTGACGAATATACTGTTAGTCAAAGATGAATAAATAAATAAATAAATAAATAAATAAAATAAATATCTCGCAAAATCTAAAAAGCAAAGAAACGTACTAATTATCAAGCTGAACTCTAACCCTTTGTGTTAAAGGCGAGATTAGCATGGCATGTGGTAAAACTTGAGTCAAAGGCTGAATTTGTAACAAGCCGCAATGCCTTGCTTTGTCTAGCTTTATCACAGTCATTATCCTACTTATAAACAGTTGAACGTAGTTTGAAATGTGTTTGTTTGTGTATAATTATGCTAGAGCGTGGATCCGGCGGCTTCACTCGGATACCTGGAAATAAAAACAAGGGCTAAATAATGCTCTAAGAAATAATTTGTTACGATGTGTATTCGTGTGATATTATAATAGGTACCTAGGTGATATCATCTATGGATGATCTATCCAACAAATTGTTTATAGTGCAATTACAAGAGGTTTAAATATTATGTAAGTATCTATACCTTAGTTAGAGTATGTTTTAGCAAATCTATACTTATATAGAACTAGCTGCGCTCCGCGGTATCACCCGCGTGGCTCCGTTCCTGTTAGTCTTAGCGTGATGATAACCCTTCCGCGATGAATGGGCTATCTAACACCGAAAGAATTTTTCAAATCGGACCAGTAGTTTCTGAGATTAGCGCGTTCAAAAAAACAAACAAACTCTTCAGGACTTCAGCTTTATAATATTAGTATAGATTTGTTAAAATTAATTATTTTGTTAAAGCTATACAAAGTTTCAGATATGACATTATAAATAGATTTACTTTGTTAATTGTATATGTGTTAATCTTAGATGTTAATCAATCCAATTTTAATGTTTTGTCTTAATCCTACAATATGCATCAAAGTTGAATTTAAAATGCCTGTAGATACCTGGTGCATTCAATTTTTTTAATTATTTTTTTTTAATTTTCATTCCAATCCCTTCATTTGTTTTAATTTGACAACCTATGGAAGCGAACGTGTCGATCGGTTTTACAAAAATGGAAAAAGAGCGATATCGTTCGGTGATTCGATTCCTATTTTTGGACGGGAAAGAGCGCATCAAAATCAAAGACCGCTTGGATGCTGTGTACGGTGACTCTTCTCCATCGATAGCCACCGTCAAGAATTGGTTCAACGAGTTTGCACGTGGCCGTACGTCGGTTTTTGATGAACCACGTCCAGGTGCACCAAAAACAGCTGCTACGGAGGAAAACATTAAAAAGATCCATGATCTCGTATTGACAGATCGCCGATTGAAGGTTCGGGAGCACAGCTAGTGTGACTGTAGGCATTTCAGAAGGGACAGTGCATCATATTCTTCACGAGGAACTCGGCATGAGAAAGCTGTCGGCGCGATGGGTGCCGCATTTACTCACACCGGAAAACAAGCGCAACCGTGAGTCCACATCGGAGACGTGTTTGGCGCTGTTTAAGCGGAATCCAGGGGAGGGTACACACCAGAGACGAGGAGCAATCAAAACAATGGATCCAGACCGTGGAAAGTGCTCCAAAGAAGGCGAAAACTGTAAAATCGGCCGGAAAAGTTATGGCCACCGTTTTCTGGGATTCACAAGGAGTTGTCTACATCGATTACCTCGAGAAGGGTAAACCAATTACAGGGCTTTACTATGCCGATTTATTGGGCCGATTCGACGCCGAATTAAAGAAAAAACGACCCCATCTGGCTAAGAAAAAGGTGCTGTTTCACCACGACAACGCAACGGTTCACACGTCTGCCGTTGCCATGGCCAAATTGGTCGAATTACGCTACGAATTGTTGCCTCATCCACCGTATTCTCCAGATTTGGCCCCTGGTGACTTCTTTCTGTTTCCTAATCTGAAAAAATCCCTCGCCGGGAATAGATATGGATCAAATGAGGAGGTTATCGCTGCCACGGAGGCCTATTTTGCAGAGTTTGAGAAAACCTATTTTTCGGACGGGTTAAAAAAGTTGGAGCATCGCAAGTGTATCGAACTAAAAGGAGACTATGTTGAAAAATAAATTGCCACTTTTCCAAAATTTTCGTATACTTTTTGTAGGCTAAGTATTTATTGAATCGCCCTCGTTACGTAGGTATATATCGTCTGAGTGGTTCTAAGTCAAGTCGGAGTGAAATACGACCCTCCTAGCAATTGAACTCTGATATTATTTTTATATTGGAATTTATGTATTGTTTATTTACGCCCTTTTGCTGTAGCAAAATGATGAAGATATAAATAGGTATGTATTTTGTTATTTTGTGGTTTTCGATTTATTTTATTTGAATTACCTATAACGAATTATAGGTTACTTCGCCCCAGCGTCATCCTAGTTGACACATTTTACAATATACTTACCAAAAATCTATTTTGGTTTCTCAAATTATTAACTTAATTTATTTTTACTTAATTTTAACTTAATTTTAATTTTTACAAATTTTACTAAAAAAAATTTATAACATGCTATTGAAAAAAGCTGCAAAGTATTAAGTAGGCGGCAAGGTGATTCACCCCGATTTCGATTCTACAACTTTACTACCGGAAAAATACTGTGAAAAACACACGAGTTTTCAATGTCTCGGCGCAGTTTGAAAGTATTTATTTACAAAAACATATTGTGTGTTTATCAGCTGTTTCGTGAAATTGGCCCATTGACCAAGCTAGCGGGTAGGCGTACGATGGTAGCACATACTAACACTACTCAATCGTTCACATTTCATCCGTCAGAAAATAGGTGAGATCTGGCGGTCCTGGGATCTTGTACTAGTGGCCGTTCCCAATATTCAAACTACGGTTATAGATAGACAGCTATCTCCGATAGCTAGTAAGGTTCTATCTATCGTAAGATAGATACGATATTGGGAACGGCCATTACTGGCTGACAGCTGTCAAAACGTTATTGGGACGCTCAAATAGACAAATTCCAAGAGAAAAATATACCTCTAGTAAGCAGTTAGTCCTCCAGAAGATAGATAGCGATCAGAGATAGGTTAGCTTATCGCTAGTAAGCTTATTGGGACGCCAAAACAAAAGATAGATAGCATTTTCTATCTTAAGTAGGGTCAAACCGAAGTTAGATACGATATTGGGAATGGCCACAATATTTTTTGTTACCTTTATCATTACTAACAGAAGCTTTACCAATTTTTATTATTATTTATCCATATCCGACAGGTCTGAGAAAAAGTTCGTATAGGAGTGCTGGCTGAACAACGTTTTCCGGCTCAGAATATTTTCATTCATGACATATCTATTCATATAAAAAAAGCTGGACCAAGTGAATCAAACCGTAATTCAAAAACAGCACAACAAATTTTAATGATTTTTGCTTCGTTAGAATTGTAATAGGACAACAATTATTAACAACTGTTAAAATGTTTAAAAGCTTTACAAAATTCTTTCCGGGCGAATCCACCGCAAAAAACAATATCATAATGTCACAATAATTTAACACAATCAAATTCAATTTAATGTTTAAGAGCGTCTAACAGAACTTGATTTATCTGATTTTCTGTTTAATTATCATTGTTTATAAATTAGTTAATTAATTTGAACAGCCCTTCATGATAGATGAGAGACTCGGGATGTTAGATTAAGTCATTTACTGTTTGGGACAACTTTGTGTGCTTTTCGTATTATTTCGTAGTTTTTGAAATTGTTATTTTAAATTGAATCACAATAATATGAAGCATTAGTTCATGGTAGCAATTAGAAAAAAAGATAGAGTATTACGTTGAGGAATAATGTGGCTTTCTAGGGGTATATATAATATTTCAGAATCAGTTACCTATGTAGTTATTGAAATTATTCATAAACAAACAGTACATCAAAAACCGCCTCCTCGGTACAGTAGTTGACGCGTGAGCGTAACACCGAGGGGTCCTGGGTTCGATTCCCGGTGGAGACGAAGAAAAAAAAATGTTTTGGCCTGGTAGGACACAGAAGGCTGATCCTACTTGTCCCTAAAGAAAATCGAACAGTGAACCAGATGTATAATGCATCTGCCCCTTACCCCACTAGGGGACATGGGACTTCAAAAACAGGATCTTCCTTCTTGCTTATAAATTATATTGATCACTACACAGGTTTTTAAGTATATCTTCCGAAGAGTATCTGAATTTTATTTTATTAGAAAAAAAATTGATAGGACTTTTTTCCTGCTAACACCGAAACTACATAATAGTTTTTTTTATTGGTTTATATTATATTATGTATATTTTTCATTTCAATAGTTTTTATTCTCAAAATTAATTGATAAATTCTAACTGAGATACTACCTAACCTATGGTTTTCTACAGACATTAAAATCGAGTTGAAATGTAGATATCACACTATGACAGCCATATCTAAAAGGATTTTTACGTAGAAACACAGACATGTTTCAGATATCTTAGCTTCAGATAAATTTAGTATTTTACAAAAAATTCTAGCTTTTTAGATATCACGTAGGACACGTTGCAACTATTTTTCACTTTCTCTAAAAACGTGGCTGTCTTTGGCGATAAGAAATATAAGACTGTTTGATTTAAAACTTTAACTAGTTGTTCGCCTGGTTCCACCCTTTTTTACGCTTTTTGCACATCCTGTACGAATTAACTTGAGACCTGAGCCGATGACGTTATTTTCAATATAATATTATAGGTCTTATAAATTAAATAACGGAATTTAATTCAAACTAAGTACCTAATTACCAGTTTTACTTACTTTGAGTAGTAATATTTTTAAGGAAAAACTAATATAATGCATACTATTATGTCGCATCCAGCCGAGTCTCAAGTTAACCATAATAATATTATGTTTTTCGCATTTTTAATCCAAGAAATGGAAATCACAAATCAGAAATCTATTTCGTTTAACATGAGTAAAAATAGGCAATACTATTGATAAATCATTTATTAGAGTAGCTGAAAAAATCTATAGAAGTAAAAACAAATATAATATTATGTGCTTTGGGAAAAATTAACTGTCTTAGATAAGCAAGAAGTAGGAAATAAAGTAAAACAACAAAGACAATTAATAGCATTTTTTATTCATCAATACTAATATTATAAATGCGAAAGTAACTCTGTCTGTCTGTCTGTTACTCAATCACGCCTTAACTACTGAACCAATTTGCATGAAATTTGGTATATACATATTTTGATACCCGAGAAAGGACATAGGCTACTTTTTATCCCGGGAAATAGGATAGGTTTTATCCCGGAAATCCCACGGGAACGGGAACTATACGGGTTTTTCTTTGACTGCGCGGGCGAAGCTGCGGGTGGAAAGCTAGTTATTACATAAAAACGTCCGTGAATGGCAGCTTTATCTATGTAATGTCAATAACGTTCAGGAACGCTGTAAATCTTTTCTATGCCCAATGTTTATTTTTATTCGAATTCACGCAAGCCAAAAACTATCAGACTTGTATCGAAATAAAGACTTTCCATAGAAAATGGATTTGGTGTACATAAAGAGGTGTTCACACTACGATCTTATTTTTAAATACAGTTCTTATGAATGTATGTTATGACATAATTAAGCTTTTTAACGAAAAATAGCCTCGAATAGACTGGAATAGAAATTAATAGTCTTGCATTTAGGACGGCCGTACACGGGCAGCTCGAGCAGTTAACGGCTGAGCGACGTACACGGACTGCTTATGCAGTCGGTCGTTGACTGCTCGAGCTGTTGCTATCAACCCCGCAGTTGACGGCTTGAAGCGGTGTCGACTAACTATAGTACGAATGACTATAGTTCACCGCGCGGTCGCTGAAATACCAGGATGTCAAATTCATGAAATATAACGCAGCATGTTGGTAGGTATGTGTAAACTTTTTTTATATGATAATAATTATTCTAGAACTGACTATACATACTGACTATACTTCACAAATATAATATGATACTGACTATCTTTAATATATATATTATATAAATCTCGTGTCACAATGTTTGTCCTCAATGGACTCCTAAACCACTTAACCGATTATAATAAAATTCGCACACCATGTGCAGTTCAATCTAACTTGAGAGATAGGATAGTTTAAACAAGTAGGTACCACGGGCGAAGCTGGGGCGGACCACTAGTTGAATTTAAAATTATTCCATCCATCTGCATGTTTGTTCGATCTTCAGCTTCCAAAACGGCTGATCCAATGTTGGCAGTATTTACACTGTGTTTAAAGACTACCATTGTTACATTAGATAAAATATTTAAAAGAAAGATCTGATTATATTATTGAAAGGCAGTTAAACGCTGTTTGTGTGAACAACCTTTAAGGTTGAATGATTGCGTCATACCTAAAAGCTATCGTTTCGAATGTTTTACCATCGAATTTCTTCTTTGAGACTCCCGATATTAAGTTATCTTATATATTCTTTTCCTTATGGATATATTTTTCACGCCAACTTTTGTTTTTGATATTTTTTATGGCTTTGCAATAGAGAGAGAATTGTGTTATTAAATTTAGAAAAAAAAGAACAAAAATGTGAAAATTAAACTTAAGAGTTTCATCCATATCCGAAAAAATATCAGAAAATGTTTTGTGTCGTTAGTAACATAATATAATCTTCAGAAAAAAAGCATGAAAAAAGTTCGTTCCAAGCGAGTTTAGTAATCTATTTGAATGAATGGATAAATTTTACGGAAAATCATTTCCGGAATTTTATAGAAATTTATTCATAAATATTTTGACTTTTTGACATTACCATGATTACCCTCGCTGTGTTGTAAATTATAAAACGAAATTGAAAGTTTAATTCTAAATACTCTAGGCATTAATAATTTTTTTTTCAATGACAGCTTCCGGTAATTTATTTTTGATCAAAATTTTATGATTTGATTCCAATTTCCTACACACGAAATACTTGTAAGATTTAACAATTTTTTAAATTTCTTCTCAAAGTACCATTTTTATTAAATAAAAATGGTACTTTGAGAAGAAATTTTATAAATTTTATTGGAGTAAGTAAAGAGAAAGGAAGAAAAGACGATAGGTAGTAGGTTAAGTAATTAAGTTTCATGGTTTTTTTAGTTGCCTATTACATTGGATCAAGATAAAGTTGGACACACAGATAGATTCATACATGATTCTTACATTTCCTTTCCTTCCAGGTTGCCTGGCAGAGATTGCTGTGCAGCAATAAGACCACCTTTTGTGAAAAATATGTGCATCTAATTAATTGGTATAAGTTTTACTTGTATTTTTTATTTTACTTGTGTTTTTTATATAATATACTGATAGACAAACAACCTATTTTTTACCTATCTAGCTACATGAGAGAAATCGCATGCAGTCACTAGTATTAAACCTTTAAACCTCCGTGATAAGCATCGACTAATGAATCTTTAATAGCCGCTGTAAAATGTGCTCGAACACATTTATCAAACAGCTTTATGATACGTAAGTACATAGCTAATAACTTGAGAGCCGGCTGAATGTTTCAGTCATATACATAATATCTCATGCTATATGAGTGAAACATGTAACTACTCTGTACCCAGCGGTTTTTCCCGCATGGCTCCGCTATAGGTCTTAGCGTGATGAAACTGTAAACACTGAAAGAATTTTTCAAAATGACGAAAAAGTTCCTGAGATTAGCGTGTTCAAGCAAGCAAACAAACAAACTCTTCAGATTTATAATAATATCGTAATAAAAATGAAATTCTGTCTGTCTGTTGCGTTTTTAAGGTGAACGCGCAATGTTTTGATGAAATTTGAAAAATAAAAAAATACTTACATAACTAGGTAAGTGTTGTCACATACGTGACATGACACATCACACATCACACGAAACATCACACATCAAACGTGACAACACACATAACACGTGACATCACACATCACACACGTGACACACACATCACACATCACACACGTGACATCACACATCACATGTGACATAACACATCTTACATTATTGACATCAACAAAATTGGTAGTTTTAATTCTGGAAATACCACGAGAACGGGAACTATGCGAGTTTTCATTTTACAACGCGGGCGAAGCTTCGGGCGAAAAGCTAGTAGATAGGAATATTTAAATAGTTTTTGATCTTTCATTTCGTATATATTTACATATTCAATATTACAAATAGAACAGGAAAATATTTGTTTAGCAAGTACCATATAACTCATACATTTAAATATGAAATGTAAAAGAAGCGGATAGAAAATAAATATAGAGAAAAATCGCATCTCAATAATATCAAAGGTAAGTTACTTTTCAGTTTAGTTTACTGCAGTCAATGTTTTTATACCTTTGCTGTCATTCAAATATAAAACCTCTGTCATAAGTACGGTTCCATTATATTATTCTATTAATCATCGATCAAAATATAAAGAAACAATTAAAGTGAAAAAAAAAAAAACTTTTTCTGGGATTCGAGCATGCTTCGACATAAATTGGACCAAAAGAAGATCGAAATGAAATAAAATAATATTCTCATCTCTATCCCTACATTTTACTTGCTTTTGTGAGAAGAAATTTTTTTAAAGTTCATTTCAATTTTCAAAATATACCATTTCCTCGTAAGAAAGGCCATGATTTTCATAAGAAATTGAATAAAATTATTTCATTGAATCTATAGAACCCAAATCAAGAGACTGTCAGCAAAAAAATTGCATATCCACCATAATGTACGGTCAACAAAATTTATTTATCAAAGTGAAGGAAAATAGAAATGCCTCGACGGACTACGTTCCGGGTCAAGCACAATTTGTGTATCAAAAAACTGTTAAAACACATATTTTTTGCAAGTTCTGGAGGACTAAGAATATTTAGACACACACCTTGTCGCTTTTAATTGACTACGTTTATTACCTAGCTCCCCTCGATAGTGTTATTAATTTTTCAGAGTCATTTTCTTAATCCAAGCGAAGACAAGTGCAATGAATCAAGAATATCGTAGTATCTATTTAATTACTTCTACATATTATTATAAGTTGTCTCTTACGCTATAATGTTTCTACCATTTTCCCATATCGGCAATAGGCGTGCAATACGCCAGATGGTCGAGATATCAGACTCCGGATATGACTCCAACCACTAATCTACGGTGAAGAGGTAAGAATGTTTAGACAGACGCTGTGACTTATTTTAGAAAATATGCCGATTTATTTTATTACTTATAGATTTATAATATAATTCAGCTTTTGCAAGTAAGGGTACATAAAACAAAGTAAGTAGACAGTAACGTGTGATCCGTCGTATCAAATTATACCCAAAAAGTCTTAACTATATCTTCAAAAAATATTTTAAGTTCGTTCATCTATGCATTCTATGCGTTTAATGTTCATATTTTTGGAGCATGTGCCATCGTTATTACTGTGTAAGTTAAGACTAATGTACAAGTATTATTTATCACAGAGTTACCTACTTAATATGTTTACATCGCTCGATAAGTATGAACTATAAAATTAAAATAAAACATTTTTCACCTAAAAAAAACTTAACTTTAATATTATTTAACCCTGTCTATAAATCATTAACTCTACATTGGCTATACGACACTACGTATTCAAAAGTTTGCTTTGAATCGGTATTGTGCTATTGCGGACTTTCCCAGCGTATTTTTTGTTTTTAAATACAAAAAAATCGCTTTTATTTCTCACTATTTGCTTCGGCTGAATGATACTCGAGTTTACGTTGGGCTTAAACTAAGTTTTGTAAGTTCTTCGCGTAAAATTCGCATGGCCTTTTTATTCGTTAGACTAAGCATTTCTTTTAGTGACAGATATCTTAATCTTAATACTATTATAAAGGCGAAAGTTTGTAAGGATGTATGGATGTATGGATGTATGGATGTATGGATGTTTGTTACTCTTTCACGTAAAAACTACTGAACCGATTACAATGAAATTTAGCACACATATAGAGGGTAACTTGGATTAACACATAGGATAGGTTTTATCCCGGAAATCCCACGGGAACGGGAACTATGCGGGTTTTCCTTTGAAAACGCGGGCGAAGCCGCGGGCGGAAATCTAGTATACAATAATAACATAAGCATATGGTACTTATAGGTATTTAATAGTTAATTTTTTTAATAATTAAAATTTATCACATAGGAAATATACAAATAAATACGTCGACGTCATGAATAAAATTACAGCTGGTGTTTTTTCTCAACGATTTCTTTTAGACAACCTCGAAGCAAAAGAAAACTGCAAAGGTTGTGCACAAATTAAAAGTAAGATTATTTTATGTAATTAAAACAGTAAAACAGATTACAGATATATTCACTTATAATAAATATTCTCGCTTATAATATCTCGGTTAATCCATTTTTTTTATTCATTAATTACATAAATAGGGGTTGAAATAATACAATAGTATTTGTACTCATTCAAAATACATGTTTATTTTTAGAATATAGAATACTATAGATTTCCGCTCGCGGCTTCGGACGCGTTTTTAAAGGAAAACCCGCATAGTTCCCGTTCCCGTGGGATTTCCGGGATAAAACCTATCCTATGTGCTAATCCAAGTTACCCTCTATATGTGTGCTAAATTTCATTGTAATCGGTTCAGTACTATTTGCGTGAAAGAGTAACAAACACACACACATCCTCATAAACTTTCTCTTATAATATTAGTAGGAGTAAGAAGTATAGCATAAAACCACAATGACGAAAAGATACCTACCTACTCCTAATACAAAACTCCTAAGCTTTTCTGTATCTCTTTCTTATCAGAGCTAATACGATCAACCTTACATAATAGTAGCTAAACGCTACAGAACGGACACTCTCCGCCTCCCGCCAAAATTAAACTTACCTCACCCCCGCGCGATCAGACATAAAATGGGCCATATTTTTCTGCAAGGACGATACGCAACGAAGATTGACAACATTAATCAAATTGACTTAAAGTAATTTTATTATTTTGGATTTGTGATTATCGTTTTTCGTAGAAAATGGTTAGATATTGTGCTGTTTACGGATGTATTTCATCAGAAAAACGCGAATTTTTTTTACGCTAGTCACAAATGTGCCAACCATAAAGCGATAACACACACATTTGCAGTCTCTACAGTGTGACTGTCAAAACGATCATTTTGTATGGAGTGTCCGGGGTGTGCCTTAAGTGTTATTTTATGACAGGAAAAGACGCACTTTTGATAGCTATCATTTGCTGATCTATTTCATCCTTAGTTAACAGATCTTTTATATTATAATATAATATCCCTGACTTCAGTGATTTTTCGTGTTGTTAGCTTTTACGACGTTATTACATACGTAACCTGTGTGTGCTACACTGGTTAAAATTTTCTGTGAAATTTTTTACACTTTCATACAAACTTTATACTGACAATACCTCTTTTATTAGTAGTTGGTTAAAACACGAATTTTCATGAACTAACACATTTATGAAAAAAAATTTATCCGAAATAGCGAATATTCAACGACATCGTCATCACAGTTAACAATAACAATGATATTTTTATCATATAGGTATATTATAAGTAGCATAATCTGAGTATAATATTATTAATTCTTAAAAATATTAATAATAATTCGTTATTAACACACAATAAGTAAATATTCGTCACAAAGAAGAAGGGAATCGAACCCACATTTTCTCATAATAAACTTTGAACCACTACGCCCAAAATACTAAAGAAACGATTGCAGTCGTTCTCTACACAAAAGTACAAATTTATTCAACAAGTAATACAATTCAGGGTGTTTTGGACCCTAATGGACCCACCCTTCTTATCTCGCCACAATAAATGTCTATGAACATTCTAAAAGTCCGAATATAAATGTTTATAACTCCGTATTTTTCGTGAATTGAATATGTTTTCTTTAACAATGTATAAAACATGACATGCCTTATCGTAGATCTTGATATGGTAATAGGGTTATAAGTTGTTTTTCAATGTACTCTTTTGTAGAAAGAACGTAAATTATTTTTCCATAGAAATTACTACGATCCTAGTAGACGAACTTTTGATGTCAATCAAAGTAAAACAAAGGTAAGTCAAAAGTATATTGATTTGTAAAATATCTGATAAATATAAAAAAAATCAAAGAATAGAAAAAAAACAATCGGGATTCGAACCCGCCTTTTTCAACATGCGCTTTTATATAAACTGACCTTTATTATTAATATTACTAATGATTAATATATATAATATATATATTATTAATATTACTGATTATTATTAATAGGGTAGTTGCTTATCTAAGTACATTTATTACTCTTTAGAAGATATCATATATTATGTACTCACATGTGTCAGAAAATATCGTGTACTGTAAGATTGATCAAGGCTTCCATTTATGCTCTACTAGCTTTCCGCCCGCGGCTTCGACCGCGTTTTCAAAGAAAAACCCGTTCCCTTAGGATTTCCGGGATAAAACCTATCCTATGTCCTTTCTCGGGTATCAAAATATCTCAATACCAAATTTCATGCAAATTGGTTCAGTAGTTAAGGCATGATTGAGTAACAGACAGACAGACAGAGTTACTTTCGCATTTATAATATTAGTATGGATTATGGTCTTAGCAGCCTGTAAACCTAATGTTAGTGATGATAACAGGAAAACGGGGAAAATAAAACACAATTTCATTTTTACTTTTTAATAAACATAATAAAAAGTACTTACCTTTTATAAATAACTTCGAATCGATCATGTTGATGACATGACAATGAAGATCATATTGTTTTCTCAAAACCATTTTCTTGCGAATAAATTCATTTCGTTTCAACCTGAGTCATTCTATAAACGTTGTTCTTATATAGTAAATATACAAGTATTGTTTCATATAATTCAAAATAAATAGTACCTATTATTTTGATTACCGTTACTCTATATTGTTTCAAATTAACCAAATTTCTTCCTTAGGTCTCACAACTAAACAAAAGTTACCTACCTTTTGTAGTTTTGTTTCCAAGTCCCAAAGGTGAGAAAATCCTACTTATAGATTTGAGTTTATATAAATAAACATAAAATCAAGTGGCAACCCTATAATATCTAGGGATGATACAGCTTAAGTTAAGCGTAACATTGATATTGTAAAACTAAGTGGTTCCTAGCTTAAGCACTCAAGCCGAAGTTTTCCAATTATTACTTACTCTTTAAGTATTAACTTAGATAAGTTTTTATTGATAGAAAGTATTATTGACTTAATGAAAATTACTTTATGCAAAAGTGTGGGTTTTGTGATGCAATCATGCTAAAAGATATGAAAACTTTGTAGAAACCAACCAGTGCTTATTAAAAAAAAGATTTTTTTAAGTTTAATTATCCACCTGTTTTTACAATATTAGAAAAAGTACTATATTTAGCCACCTCGTATAGTTTCGGATATAAATGAAATAACTATGTGACGACCACTGAGAAAGAAAATACCATAGAGACAAACTAGATTTCTTATATATGTCACGGCTAAAGGTAGGTGAGAACATAAACTTAAGATTAGCCTGCTAAACTTAGGTTTATTTTCGACGAGGTGTTAATGTTAGTTTGTTC
>CAJQZN010026369.1:0-18382 GCA_907164685.1 Colias eurytheme
AATGAGTCCTGGTTACTTGAATAAATGAATGAATTATTATTATTATTTATATTATTATTAAACCCATGACGTTCACGTGTTAAGTACTCTACATAGCATAGAGACAGTCAAAATAAAGACATAAATTCTTTTCGGAAAAATATCAAGTGTAAAAACGCAGTTCAACATCCTTTATCAGCAGCGCCATCAGAATTTTTAATTCAAATTTAAAACAATAAATTTTCAGTTCTTTGTTACCTCTTTGAACTGTACTCAAATATTTGTATGTCGGTACCCGCATACCTTTTATCTACCCTCTATTTTAAACTGCGTTTCCATCACTTGTTTAAATTCGCCAATCTTGTAAAATTTCAAGAACTTGTTAGTGCCAATATCTTTGCAAAATATAATGTGACCTGTTAACCAAAACTTTCTCGCTGTTACTAGTTTCCAAAAACTTCGAAAATCTAATGTAAACCTATCCTTGAACCCAGGATCTAACAATCTATTCAAACAAGTTAATCTCAAAAATAAACAACCATTTACTTCGTTATCGTTTCAATCAGCAAATAATTCTTTACAACGTTCGACTCCTACAGCATTATTTTATTAAAAAAACAAATTATGAACGCATTGTTTTGTTTAATTAATGAAATGCCAACATCTAGAGATGACAATGGCATGTTGGAACTGCACAATGCCTTTTGTAAAATACGAAGCGACTCAAGTGTTTTTCAGTGGATGCACAAACTGAAAATTAATCTGAATTATGAAGTTTTTAGTGTTGTATAGAATTGGTGTCAACCAGACGGATAAGTATTTTGGCCTATGTATAGCAGACTATCTAAGTCAGTGCTAAATTAAATCCTAAACTATTGAATTGTTCTGTAGCGATTGAGTGGCAGTCATTGATGCAAAATTTTACAGTTGGAACTTAAAACGTAGAAAAAATGTGTTTGGAATTACAATTCATAATAATTCAATAATGCCGATTAAAATATCACCTTTTCGCATTTAAATTTAAATATCGATTACTTATGGTATAATACCTACATAAAGGTTTGCTTTATTGAATTTCCGATATCAAATATCTATTTAAGCTCACAATACGGTGCTTTATAAAGAACATCGATTGAAATTGCTTGTTTCTTTTTTGTTCGAGTATCGAGGCTCAGATTTCTCTTAATATCTTTATATTACTTTTATCTCAAGAACTGTTTCACGATTATTTGGAAATTTATTTGATTTCGACGGATTGAGTTCAAGTGCAAGTTTTTTTGAACCTCTAGTGTAGCTGTAATTAACCTAATAAGAGCCGATTTTTCAATGCTTGGTTAAAACTTATCCGTCCAATAAAGTATAACACGATAATATTAAAATGTCACGTAAACTGTCCAATACGGGCAATTAGAATACGTGTTTAAAATGGTAGTTTTATACATTATTCGACGAATAATACCTATTGAAAAATCAGCCCTTAAACAGTTAATAAATTAAAATATTTATGATGGAATATGATCAGACTTAACTAATATTAAAATAATTATAGTAAAAACAATGTTACATGTTTCAATTTAATTTTTTTTTATGTATTAGCGGGCAAACGAGCTGGCGCGTCACCGGATTAATGCGATGATTGGTGCCGCCCATAATCACCCACAAGACCTGTACGGTTGCAGGTGTGTTGCCGGCCTTTTAGGGAAGAGTAAGCTCTCTTTTTGAAGTACCCTAAGTCGTATCTGTCCGGAAATGCTGAGCTCGGGAGGTCGTTCCACAGAGGAGTGGTGCGTGAAATTTTAAAATTATTGTTACCTACTTCGAACAAAACATTGTCAATAAAATATTAGTACGTTTATATCTCAATGTGGAAATGTGCAACTTTCTTGAAATCTAAGGTTTTCTTAAGCTAGTAATTTAAAAATAGATATTGTAGAACTTGTCTTTTGATCGAATAAAAGAAATCATTAGTACCATTTAGTACATACAATTGGATTGTATTTCCCGCGCATTTCTCAACAATCGGAACTCTCGACATCAAATCATAGGGTACTCGAGTTTCAGTATTAGATTTGAAGATAGAAATAATAAATGAAAACTTAATATATAATAATTTACGATAGTTAATTGTTTTGTACGACCATTATTTAAGAAAAGAGTTTATATTATAAGTATTCAAATATGGAAGTTTAAATGCAAGAATAAGCTTTTAGGTTAAAATCTAACGACCCTATCAATTAATATTCACACTAAATTTCCCTAATTTTTTTTTATGGACACTACTATACTACTAGCGGTCCGCCCCGGCTTCGCCCGAGGTACAAATTTACGTTTTCTCTACATAAGAACCATACTCGTACTTCAAGGAATATAATAAAAAAAGAATTATCGAAATCGGTTCAGCCGTTCACACGTGATGCCATGACAACGCGAAACGGGTTTCATTTTTATATATATAGATATAGATGCGTAATTCCCGTTCCTGTGGGATTTCCGAGATAAAAAGTAGCCTATTTCTTATTCTGGTTCTTCAGCTAGCTACATACGAAATTTCATTGTAATGGCTTCAGTAGTATTTGCGTGAAAGAGTAACGAACATCCATCCATCCTCACAAATTTTCGCATTTATAATACTGGTAGGATTAACATAACTGACTAAATTCAGATTCTTATTTTAGCAAGGTACCCTCTCAACTGTTTATATAAAATCAATATCACTCATTGACAAGGAAAAAGCCGTGAACGAATGACAAAGCCCGTTACACTTTATGGCTCGTAAAACCGCTGTGTACAAGTATATGTGCCTTATTATGGCTACATTCATACGAAATACTTGCTAAAAATAGTATTAAGGCTGTCGAAACAGGGCCCGTAGACAAAGTAACAATTAAAAAACGATAACGAAGTTAGAAAAGGAAAAATGTATGGGATTGACATTAGATAGACCACGTGATCTAACGCGGCGTATGTCAATCCCATACATTTTTGCCTTTTCTATCTTCGTTATCGTTTTTTAATTGTTACTTTGTCTAAGGCCCCAGATATGTTAACAATTGAGAATAGACTTCTTGAATGTTATAACAATTTTTATGTGATACTTCTTGCGCGTTGAGAGTAGGTAATGTTTCATGGCACACATGGCAATACAGTCGCGTCATGGAGTAAAGCGACGATTTTGGTATTTTAGAATCTTACCAAAGAAGTTTCACCTCTGATACATGTCGGCAAAACCGCTCTTTTTTAATATGCGATTATAAATTGGACTTATAATGTACGGAAAAAAGTTTTTTGTATACGTTTGACAAGGCCCTATGTGTTACTATGTCGTTACTATGAAGGCAGTTGTTCAGAGCTCTGTAATTCAGTGTAATTGTTCTCTTTATTTACCTCTGTTTTATTTGACTTTACGCAATTTGTGAATTGTGTAATTGAGATAGTTCTTCTTGGTATAAAATTATATTTATAATGTATTTTTTTTTAATCATTCCGGGATAATAATTCAATCCAATCAAGAGCTATTAAGTTTACCCTTTTTTAATTGCCTGTGACCTAATTAGTAATTAATATTAATTAATTACTACTTCTTTCAAAAGAAAAACCTTGACATATCTATTTTAAGCTCAATAAAACATATTATCTACTTACTACAACTGAATTAAAATCATATAATTTTAATTACAAATAGAGTCAAGTTCAGACCGCTATATTTGTAATAATTTTAATTTATTCAACATAGATTTAAAGGTATGTATGGGACGATTGCCTGTAATAAATCCTTTAATTCAATCATCTATTCTCAGCACGCATTAATAGTCATTCATTGCTATACAAGGAATGTTCTAACTAATATCTCTATCATCCTATATCACTTAATTTTAAGCGCGAAGCATACAAGGCATTCCGAGAGGCTCTGATTGCGTTAACCCACTCCGATTTTCCCGGGAACGCCGTAAGCCATCCCGGGAACGCCGTAAGCCATTCCGGGAACGGCTGGCAAGCCGTGCATATTTGCTTTCAAGGACGACCTATCTTATTAAGATGTGTGTTGGCCTTGGGCCTTATGGTTGGTTGTACACTGAGAAAACGTAACGGCTATAAATAATCAAGTTGCTGCTATTTACAACCGAGTAACTTGCTTCGGAGGGAGCCTGCAAAGTTTGTTGCTAAAATTATACAAGTCAACTTTGTTAACGTATGTTGGTAATATAAGCCCACTAAGGTGGTCAAAAAATACGTATTAAGGGTTTGTTGCTTTTAACCTATTCACTCAGTAAACTTAACAAACCTATTTACTATAGTCAATCGTGTTACTCTTTTAACAATACCCAACGTGCTCTGTTGTTTTTAGCAAAGTAATTCAGTGATTTCAAATATGTTGCTTTGTAAAACTAGCTAAGTAACACAATAATGTTAATCATATTTATTGGGTAGGGACAGCCAATTTTTTCCGGTTCCGGCGCTTATCACGTAAACATCATAGTAACCGACACTCCGAAAAAGTATTATAAATTAATAGTAAAAACCAACAGTGTTCACAAGAATTTACGTTCAAGTTATCATACAAGTGAGTTTAAGTGTGCGTAATAAATAGACATCACATATCCACGAAATATAACGAAGATCCAGGAAATAATCATCACGAAGAACCCTGACAACCGTAAGAAACTACAACTCATCATAACAGACAACTTGTCAATAGGACGAATAGACGTTAACTGTCAAGTGTCAACCACAGAGCAAGTAATAGTGTCAACTGTCACCTTAACAACTGATTGTGTCAAACTAAGTGTTGCCATAATATAATAAATTTCCCCATAATCTAAAATTGTCTATTGTAATTTCACAAATGGAAGGTCAATTCCAACTTTTATTTGAGAAAATGAAAATCGAAATGCAAAACCAAACAGTGGAATTAACAAACACTATAATGGAAAAAATGGATGATAAGTTAAAACCTATTTTGGAAGAAAATAAAATTTTGAAAAATAAAGTAGAAAATTTAGAAAAAAAAGTTGAAAATTTAGAACGGGAAAAGAAAATGAATAATATTATTATACATGGATTGAAGGAAGACGAGAAATCTATACAAGACTTGCTTAACAACGTAAAAAGACATTTTTTAGATGAATTAAATTTTACTTTAGAAGATCGGGACGTAAATAAAATTTATCGCATCGGGAAAGGAAATAAAGATAATAAACCAAGGCCAATAGTGCTCTCATTAGTTAGCGGATGGCGGAAGAGTGAGATTATGAAAAACAAAAAGAAACTAAAGGAATTATATTTAACCAATGATTACTCAAAAGAAACTTTAGAAAAGAGGAAGGCACTACAATCTAAGGTAAGGGAAGAGAGGGAAAAGGGGAACTTTGCCTACATAAAATATGATAAACTCGTAGTAAAAGAAAACCCAAACTCTAAAGACAAAAGAAAAAGAGAAACCTCGTATTCCCCTCAAGAAGACGTGCAACCTAGGAAACAACAAACATTGACCTCAGCATCAACAAGCAGGAAAAATGCATTTGACATGATGAGGATTCGTTCTAACTCCTTTTCAACTAACCCGACTGTAATGAAACAATAGCAACTAAGCACCGGTGATCGGAAACATCAACTAAATATAAATCAAATTAACAAAGAAACGAAACAACCTCCCCCAAGCCGACCGGTCATCGTGGGGGAAAATGACCACGACCCTCTAAAGACAAAAACACTTACATCGGATATATATATAGCTACCTTTAATGCTCGATCATTACGAACGACGGAGAAACGCCTTGAACTCGAATTAGCCCTAGCAAACATTAAGTGGGATATAATAGGAATAAGTGAAATGAGAAGATATGGAGAAGGAATTAATGATTACGGAAACTATATCCTATATTATAAAGGTGAGACACAAGGTCAGTATGGTGTAGGATTTTTAGTTAAAAAGAATCTTGCTAATCGAATTGATGAAATAAAGGGAATTTCTGAAAGAATAACAATACTAAACATAATGTTACCTTTAAATAAAGAAGAAAAATGGTCGATCATCCAGGCTTATTCACCACCTGAATCAAATAAAAAGAAGGACGTTGCAAATATTGAAAAATTCTACGAAGATCTAAGAATGTCTATGCAATACTGCAACAAAAATGTAATAGTAATGGGCGATTTCAACGCACAAATTGGAACAAAAGTAAAAAGTGGAGAAGAGTATACAATAGGAAAGTATGGACAAGGCAAAAGGAGCAAAAATGGATCCAGATTAGTCACCTTCGCTTTGGAAAACAAATTTAAAATATTGAATAGTTTTTATAAGAAAAAGAAAACGAAAAAGTGGACGTGGATGTCACCAAATGGACTATATAAAAATGAAATAGATTTTATCATGTCTAATAATTCAAAAATTATCAAAGACGTATCCATAATTCACAATTTAAATTTCAATTCGGACCATAAAATGGTTCGTGCGACACTAACAGGAACACCAATTAAGAACAAAAGACGATTCTGTACACATAACTCAAGAATTTTTTGTACCGGAAATATCACCCAACTCATAAATAATCTACAGGAACTAACTAATAAAGATATAAACAGATGTCAACCGATCCAGGAACAATACGAGAAACTTATAAACATACTGAAAACAGAAACAAAGAAAATAAACGTCAACAACAAAAGAGCCATCTCAGATGAGACAAAACAACTATTAGAAGAAAGAAGACAATTATTACAAAAGAAAGAAAATAAAAATTACCGTCATAAAATATCGGAGCTTAGCAAAAAGATAAATCAAAATATCAAAAAAGATAGGAAAACTAAAAGGAATATTACACTAAAAAATTATATAGAGAAAACTGGAGGCGTAAGGAAAGCAATAAAAGAGTTAAATTATAAAAAACATTGGATGCTTAAAACTAAGACTACAAAAGACAGTTATACAAATAAAAGAATCGAAATACTTAAAGAGGCTACAAACTATTATAGAAATTTATACCAAAGCAAAAACAAAAATAAAATTATAAATAAAATAAATAATAGTGTTACTGATTCTGAACCCATCCCCAAAATCTTAGTTAAGGAAACGATTAGAGCAATCAACACGCAAAAGATGGATAAGACACCAGGAGCTGATCAAATAACGAACGAACTTTTAAAATCGACGACATCAGTGATTGCTCCTATTCTCACAGATATATTCAACAATATTATAGATTCAGAAATTATCCCAGCAGACTGGACAAAATCTACAATAACATTATTACATAAAAAAGGGGACAAAGGGGACATAGGCAATTATAGACCTATTAGTTTAATGTCTAACGTCTATAAAGTGTTCTCGAAAATAATCCTATCTCGTATTACTGCTACGCTAGATGCAAACCAACCTAAAGAACAGGCGGGTTTCCGGAGTAAATATTCCACAATAGACCATATTCATGTTTTAAGGCAAGTTCTGCAAAAATACAACGAGTACAATAAAATTTACTATCTGGGTTTCGTTGATTATAATAAAGCTTTCGACTCCTTAGAACATGATTACATTTGGGAAGCTTTGAATATTCAGGGCATTCATGGAAAATATATAAGAATTCTTCAGAATATTTACTCTAGAAGCACCGCCCAAGTCCGGCTTGAAAGTATGGGAGACATATTTCCGATAGAGAGAGGCGTGCGGCAGGGTGATCCTATTTCACCAAAACTGTTTTCAGCGGCTCTGGAGATCGTGTTCAGAAAGCTGCAGTGGGACTACGAAGGATTCTCAATTAATGGTGAAAGGTTGAACCATCTACGTTTTGCAGACGACCTGGTCTTATTCTCTGAATGTCCAAAGAGACTGGAAAAAATGTTACAACAACTGTCAGACGAAAGCGTGAAAGCAGGGCTCACCATGAATATAGCGAAAACAAAAATTATGACTAACGTTTCACAGGCCTATAACATAACAGTGAATACAGAGAAGATAGAATATGTAAAAGAGTATGTATACCTAGGTCAGCTTATAACGGTAAAAGATACTATGCACAATGAAATAGAAAGAAGGATAACAAATACATGGAGAAGATATTGGTCTCTTAGCGAAATTATGAAAAATAAAGATATGCCAATCAAAGAGAAAAGGAAAGTATACAATACTTGCATTCTACCATGCTTAACATATGGTTGTCAAACATGGGCGCTGACAGACAAACTTATGAATAAGGTGATGGTATGTCAGAACGGAATAGAAAGAAGTGTAATAGGTGTCAAAAGAAAAGATAAAATTAAACTAGAAGAAATAAAAAGAATAACTAAATTTAAAGACGTAAAAAAAGCATGTAAGATTTTAAAATGGCGTTGGACAGGGCATATGCTAAGGGAAACAAATGGGAAATGGACAAAAAAAATAACAGAGTGGTATCCCAGGAATGGTAAAAGAAGTAAAGGACGTCAAATCAAACGTTGGGAGGACGATCTGAAAAAAGTGGCAGGCTCAGAGTGGATGCGAACAGCGAGAGACAGAGAAAGATGGAAGTCTTTAGAGGAGGCCTTTGTCGAAAGACAAACTGTTAATCATTGAAACCTATTAATAGAAAAAAAGTAATTGTTTAAGAAAATTGTAAATATTATTGTAAAAGATACGAAAGTTGTAACTATTGTAAAATATTTAACAGTAATAAAGGCTTATTTTATTTTATTTATTTTATTTTGACAGCCAATCTACTTTGTTACTTCTACTCAAAAAATTTGTATACGTAGCCAAGTTACTGGGTACTGTCAATCGTGTTCATTGGGTAACTATAACTAAATATACTCTGTTATTTCTAGTCAATTAAGATTGGTATATTTAGCCAAGTTACTTTGAATTCTTAGGCGGGTTTATTAGGTAACCATAGCTAAAATACTTGGTTGCAAGTAATAATTCAAACGACACATATTAAGCTATATATTTTCAGTATAAGCTGACCTGTGAATGTTCGTAAAACCTATACAAGGTGTAAGGGGATATACACATCCGAACAGGGCGTGATGTACTGTTCAGTTTCATCAGTAGGTACATCACGCCCTGCTTAGATGTGTACCCCCTTTCTGTTACACCCTGTATACAATGTGAGGTCAGCTCATACTGAAAATATTTATCTAGTTCGATATGTTGTCATTTCTACCATTATTAATGCAGTGGGAAAAATTTTGGCATGTCGGAAAAAAAGCCAATGAAACGTTCATGCAGGAAAACAACACTAATTTTGCCGACACACCAAAAACTTAGAAGAAACTGAAAGAAAATTATGCACATTAATGAAATTAGCTTTATTCAGTACATGATACAATCATTTCAAGTAACATATTATCTACTACTTACACTTAAATACTACTACTTTTAAAAATAGTACACAATTCACAATGTCAAGAAACGATACTGGAGTTCTGTGTTTTAATTTTCACAATAACAGGGTGAAATATAAATCATGAGCAAACTTTTAAGGAATGACTCAGACTAAACCTGAACAACTTTAATTAGGTATAGGACCAAATCCAACATCGTAAAAGAAATATCAGCTGTTTCATAATATACAAAAGTGGAATTATCTACTATGCCAAAATCTACGGAACAGCTGATTTTATTTCAAGATGTTGGAGTTTGTTCTCTAATGAAAGTGGTTTTGGTTTAGGTTTTTTGGAAATGGTTGTTAATCATCTCAATAGATGGCGCGCGGTGTGTCCCTTCAGACACATAAAACTGAAAGAATAGAATAAATTCGATTGCTCTGGCGGGTCACGAGTGGCTGAGTTGGTCAGGCATCCGCCCCGGAATGGCGCGAAGGATGCGGGTTCGAGTCCCGCCTCGTGATCGAATTTTTTCTATTCTTTATAAATTTATATGGTTTAGGTTTGTTTACATAAAAACAAACAATGTAAGCAAGTTACTTAATACACCTAAATTGTACTTATAAATGTATTTGATAAGTCAAAAGTTTAGGCAAAAACCATAGAATAAGCTAGGAGAATAAGTAATCTTTTTGATCTAATAATTTTATTACAACCCAACAAGTAAATCCGTCATTTTTTTTAAACATTTGAATTTATTCTCATTGAAACATAATTCACATTCGTCTTCGGGAAAATGATCATAAATGCTAAAACTTAAACATTTTTTGCACCAAAAAAAATTTAAGTACAATAAGCTCTTTACATATTGTTCGTTTTCTATTATAAAATATTCTGGTTGAACCTCGTTACAAATTTGATGTGTAGATATGCAGATATCATATCGGAACTATATCGTACCTACCTTATGTAATTTACATATTAAAGTAATAGGTATATGACAATATGATGCTTGATCAGAAGTAACTTACTAATTCAAATTTATTTTTGGTTTGATTGTGGGGAAGCTTTCAGTGATTTCGGTATATTGTCCTTTGCTTTTCATATCTTTTTCTAGCTGTAAACAAATAAAAAAAAACGTAAGTAAGTATACAAAAGTAATTAAACTAAAGCAGACAAAAAATTCTAAAAAACTTAACTCACCAGAAGATATCCTTTGGGTTTTTTAAGAGCAGCATATTCATTGTATTGAGGTATTGGAGCTATGGTTAACTCTTTTGCAGCAATGAGCCTCGTCTCTGTAGTTTCTTGCCACTTTAGTTCTACGGCTGTCCATGGCTCAGAGGAGTTTTTGAGCCATAATAGTTTGTCTTCTGCATCTTGCTCTTCTATAATAGTTTGATTAAAATTCAAAATGATGATGAAAAATTATTGTTTTTAATGTAAATTTGAATCTGCCTTGTAGGTGCTGAGGCGGCGGCGCTTCAACAGACACGTTCGTCACTCGACTATGATTTGATAGAAATGGCCGACTTTGCAGGCTACGCAGCCAATTCCTTGTTTAATTTTTATCAAGTTACTCGGTCAAAAATAGTATTCGCTTGCCGAGCTATGCTTATGTACCAATAGATAAGTTACTTGTTTGTTTTTAAGTAAGAAACACGGTTATATGCTTCATAGCAAGTGATTTAATTTTAGCCAAATAATATTATGTCTAAATTTAAATGATTTACTTGTCATTCAATGATAATGTAAGCTTGTTTATTTTTAACCGAACTCTGTGTAAATAGTAGCCAACTATAGTTAAGTCTAAAAATAAATAACTTACTTATCATTAAATAATAACGTAAGCTTGTCTATTTTGAACCTAATTCGGTAAAGGTAATATTGACCGAGTCGTTAATTTTGAAATAAATAAGTACTTTTTTAATAATAGCTAAGAATATTTAGCAATACTTGCTTGTATAATACTAGCAAAGCTTTAATGCACATTTTAAATATGTCTTGATTGAATGCAGCAGAATAATTTTTAACCGTGCTAAATTGGTACTTTGCTAAAGCAAAATTTTCTCAGTGTAGGTTGACTGAAAATTGCTTCACATTTTGGGTAGCTTTTAAGCGTATTGCTTTTAATCTGATGGTTATAGAATAGATTATCTCTTTGTGTTAAGGCTATGTGCTTATAAATTAGATGATTTGCAATGAATTATAAACGCAATGTTTTATTAACGTTTCGAATACGTTACTACGAAAGTAATCAGGGAATAGCTATGCGCTTTCATAGCTTTCGATGTTGTGAGTCGGATTTGTTAAAATAATCGAGTTTTAAATCAACTCTGATGATATTTTACACGCTTCTTTGTAAATATATAAACTTTTCGAGATAGATTTTCACTTAGATAAGTTCAAAAACGTTTTTGTTTTTTCTTAGGCTTGAAAAGTCAAACAATAAAAACAAGCGTGGGCAATCAGAAGCGTAGCGTGCCTTGGTGGGGCCCCGTATAAAAATTTGTTTGGGGGCCCTTAGGAAGGGTAAAGATTTCTCACAAAAGCGCACGTTGGGGGCCCCCTTGGAGCGGGGGCCCCGTATAATTGATACGGCTGATACGGCGGTAGCTACGCCCCTGTGGGCAATGAAGATAACTGGTAAAGCATCTTGGTAATTTCTAGCTCAATTGTCTGGAAAATTTAATCCATTAGTGTCTAAGTCGATTGTCCCAACGCACCCTTTATAATCTACCTAGATAATAAGCCTAGGTCTTAAAAAAATACTTCATTTCTTATTGACGTGTCGTTCGTCTGATATTATCTCTAATTTAAAAAAAAGTTGAATGTATTTAAAAGCGAATAATATTATACAAAAATCATCTCAAACCATCAAATATCATTGTTCAGATTGAGAAATCAGTTCAATATATATTTGCTACATAATATACGTCGAGTATAATACATAATATATAATAGGAAATATGATACATAATAGGAAATATGGCTACTTTTATTAAGTGTTATATTATGTTCAAATTGTTGCCTTACGGATATCCTATTTAGTATAAACTCGACGATGTCATCGTTTAGAAAAAACTATCACCCAACCACACTCAAAATACAAAAGTGAAAACACAAGAAAACATTGTGAATCCACATCAAAACATTATCTATGTATAGTCGCGGATAAAAATAAAAATCAACTGTTGTCGCATTCTGTGGCATAGACTATAACTATTCAGTGTTGCATATAAATAAATATGAAATGCTTTTCCATATCTTTCTAACTCGAGTGAACACGAAATGTTCTAGACTGCATACTATCGTGTACAAAGTTACTTCTTACTATTTGCGTTATTGAATACAATATTGGATAGGGCTGGCAAATTTACTTTTGAATTTGAAGAATTTTGCCATTAAAAATATTTCTTTGCTTTATTATTATAATACGGTAAATAAAAAAGAAGCAATCAAAACATTGGAACTAAAGAGATTAAACTGACCTAAGTATATTATGCTTATGAACAAGACTGTAAACATCCGTTAAAGCATACGTATAACATGTATCGAATTTCAAATAGGTGATAATATTCGACTAATTAGTGTTGTGAATTGTATTTCATTTCATAAATTATCGTTAATAGTATTTGTGATTTATATTATTCTACAAGAAATAATTTCAAAATCTAACACGTCAATGTTTTGCAACGGCTGCCAACCCTAATTGCGACCTTCAATACGCTATAAGGTTATAAAAATCTTATCTGTTATCTTTTTGGTAATTGAATAAATATCTTATATATAAAATTCTCGTGTCACAATGTTAGTCTGCATACTCCTCCTAAACGGGTGGACCGATTCTCATGAAATTTTCTGTGCATATCGGGTAAGTCTGAGAATCGGCCAACATCTATTTTTCATATGTACCACGGGCGAAGCCGGGGCGGGCCGCTAGTAACTTTGTATAAAATATAGACATTTTTCTTAAAAATACGAAATATATTCCCTCATTTTCTATAACTTGTTGTATGTATTTTAAATTTTTATAAGGTTTGACTGATAAAACAAAATAAATATTATATGAATTATTACACTCGACTTTGGTTGCTGCTGTACTGCTGCTATCCCTAGGTAAAAGTATGAAATCTTATTTAAAATGAAAAAAATAATGGAATTAATTCCTACAGTAACGGTCGATATAAAAATTGATTTGCATTAAACCCACTTTGAACAGTCTCTGAGCATTTAACAGCCACTTTAACAATCACAGTACCAGACCAACAAATCATCCAATCCACCTAATAAATTGTTTAATATATAATTACAAATATCAGTGCATTAGAGCCGTGTCCCGCTGTGGGTTACGTGTAAACACGAGTAATGTACACGTTTCATATCCCTTGAGGAAATTATTACTAGATGGCCAGGGCTGGATTGTAAGCAAGTGTTTTAAGGCCCTAATTTAGTAAATCTTTGAAATGAATGGCTTTATTACATCTTAAAGAGTTTCTAACAATGCATAACTAGGATGTTAATGTATTTAAATCAATAACTTAATAATTATATCTATAGGTACCTAATAGATTTTCCTGTCGTCTATTTCTTCATTATATTTTATGATTGGATGTGGATCTGAAATTAGAAAATTGAAATATGTACGTACCTTGGTACGTACCTATATTCAACGTGTTATTTGATCATGACAACTTGTCTCAAATGCATCATGGCATTAGAAACTCGTGACATCTATGACTTTCCTTTCCCAATTCGGCACTGGCAAGTAGCCCCTAGAGTCCAAAAGTAAGATTTCAGCATTTATAGACAGTCAGACGTTTATATGACTGGTTATCGCGTAAGTCGTCTGCAAACTTATTTATTACATACATTTAACTTTAAAATTGCATCAAAGGAAAGCATGTTATTGAGACTTGGACAAAAACTTTGACTTTGTGCTTTATGTGGGTGTGATGTGAATGAATAAGTCAAGTATAATAATTCAATTAGATAACATTTGTTCCATGTTTTTTTCTAATACTTGTTAACTTACGAAAAAATCATCACGCAGTGGGTTTTGAAGTGTAATTTATTCCTGTAATTTATACATTGATTTTGAAATAATATTACCACTGAAATAAGTCGTTTTTTCAGTAGAGATGACAATTATTAACGACGTATTTTTTTTTTAACAACTAAGTTGATCTTAGCCAATAGTTTATACGCAGTTGATATACAGATAATCTTTTATTTCTCGTCAGGCGTTTAAATTTTCGCTTCATCTTTCCTAATACTAGCTTTCTTAAACACGCAATAATCTTAAATACTAGAATATTCTAGTTTATCAGCCCAAAAGTCACGCTACTGCATTATAAAATTCCTGTCGCAGAGAAATTTGTGATAATTATGCCAATGCATCCGCTGAACCCATAAAAATGTAATTAGTTTATATCTACCCACTTTCAAAGAACTTAATATCAAGCGTTGAACAAATTCTATTCAATGTGTCGTTAGCAACGTTAATGTTCAGTCAATTATATTTAAATTGTTATATTCATAGAAGTTAACGATGGATAAATACGTAAAATATTATTTCCAATTTAATAAAATTAACATAAAGTTACTTACACGTTTTGTGGTATACGATATATATATGGTTAATATTATGAAAAAAAAAATTGAGCGTTGGTGATGAAGAGAACCAGTTTTATTTTACACCTTTTTGTTAAATAAGACAGGTAAGTTACTAAGTGACATTCGTTAAAAAATCCCAATGAGGTATCTGTTCTTTAAATAAGGTTACAGAATACAGACAATGTTATCGACAAAAGAATAATAAAGATACCTTAGAATACAATTTCAAGAAAGTTTTTTGGTCATTATTTTTTTCATATACAAAAAAGAGTAATTACTGTTAAATGTCTGCAAAATTCATCTCATAACTACGGTTGCTAGAAAATAAACGTTTTTACTTATTCCAATACAAGCAAGACCCATAATAAAATGTTATTATGTGAGATTTTGCAATAAAGCGTGTTAAAATCAGGAATTCAATATATCCGCGCTGTTAAAAGACAAATGCAGTCTCCAGCATCTGTCAAGCGAAAGATTAATTCTCAGCAGCCTTCGCGATTCTTGCATTGATATATTTTGGTTCAAGCTTCTTATATAAGATAAAATTTATATATAATAGCAGTAGTAAAAAGTGATAAAAGTTATGTTTAAGTATTGAATTCTTGGTAAAATCTTTTAGATTAATATCAACATAAAAAGTGATTGAAGATAGGAACCATTTACCGAAATATTATACCTCATATGTATCTTCTTATATATAAAAATGAATCGCAAAATGTGTTGGTAAGCGCATAACTCGAGAACGGCTGAACCGATTTCTATAATTCTTTTTTTATTATATTCCTTGAAGTATGAGGATGGTTCTTATGTAGAGAAAACGTAAATATGTACCACGGGCGAAGCCGGGGCGGACTGCTAGTTATATATAATATTATATCTTTTTTCGATAATGTGCATGACATTAGTTTATGACATAAATATTCAATGGAATAAATTCTTCTATTATAAACGTTGGGTTCAGATAAGTTGTATCTATACTGTACTTAGTAGCTCGGATTTAAAATAGATATTTCAAAGGGCATCTTAAATGTCATAACAATAGTTATTATTATTTCAATTAAGTTTATTCACAATGAATATACAAAAATGTTTTTGTTATTCTATTCTCATTCTGTTTTGTTGTATTTCTGAAGAGATATTTTAATGAATTCTTAGTATTTTAGATGTTTATAAAAATCATGTTAAACAATAATCTTATTTTATTCATAAGCACGACTTGTATTCTAAGTGTCTTGACTAAATTAGTAATTGTAGTATGTATTGGATTTTAATAAATAAATTAAATTATGGGTATTTCGTGAACTTGCTTATTCTTGGCTTTGGTCAATGGGTTAATACATCTTGATTATGCTTAATATGTGTAATAAATTTAGCAGTTTATTTTACTTAAATATATTGATGAAATATTTTTTTTGTAAATGAAAACTTTGTTTATTTTTCAGGTGCTTATTTACTATTTAAATTAGTTTACTTAAGTTAAGTTAATTCCTTGGATTAGCTTTGTACTTCGTAATCGCATTTACAGTAATTAAACATTTAATTTCATCATCCATTTTGTTTTTTATAATATTTTTTTTAAAATAATTATCCTAGTCAAGTGGAGACAAATCCAACTAACCAAAAACATTAAAATCGGCATTTCCTGTCATTCAAGTGGTGTAACTAAATTTTCTTTTACATATATTATATGGAGATAAATTATAAATAGATAGGAATATATGTGTCTAACAAATGGATATATTTTGCAAATATGTGTTCCTGAAAGCTGTCGTAAATGATGTAGGGAGATGGATGATACTCTGTAATAAATATTACCTAATACACTGAGTACTGACCTATTTATATGAACTAGATTTATAATATTTTGGTTTTGAATTTTAGTGTACTAAAATCATTTCCTACATTATATCAAGGTATGCAAAATAAGCGACGTCGAAACTTGTAATAAGAGTAAGGAACACAATTTTTTAAAAACGATTACCTACATATAAATACATATATAAGTACTTAGGTATATTCGGTTGCTATAAACATTTAAACAAAATTTGATTACATTTGAAATTATTTTAGTGACTGTACTTCATATGAACGTTACATTAATAACTTTGTGCACGACTGTATCCCGTAATGGAAACAGCTTACAAACGCTTCAGGGCTTTCCTCTCAATGTTTGTGTGTTTCTCAAACTTCTTCATCTCATATCGTTATGTTATAGACTAGCTGCTCGCCCCTGTTTCACCGGGGTTTATGAAAACTAAAACTTATGCCACTCACGAATAATATATCTTTCTGCTAGTGGAGGAGTTTTTCAAATCGGTTCAGTAGTTTCGGTAGCTATTCACGCTACCTATTCACTTCAAATATAATCACACAAACAAATCGTACTTCTTAATAGTTACCGGTACCCTATCTGGTAGTCTACACCTATGGTGCTGTTACTGTGGAAAGCATAGGTAGTAGGCAGATTTCACGATTTCGGATGGCCTACTACGATCTTTTTTGTCTTTTAAACTTCGCTAGATATGTACTCGTATAGTCCGTAAATAGAGATCTATAATACTGCTACCTGTGATATTGTTGATATTTGATTCCAAAGATAAGCTTTGTAAAAATCATTCAACTCGCACTATTACTACATTATATATATTATTTATTTATCCTTTATTGCTCTTAGATAACTTTAATATGAACTTAATCTAATTATAAATAATTATAACAAATGGCGGTCTTATCGCTAAATAGCGATTTCTTCCAGACAACCGGAGTACGGAAGGAAATTAGTTAGAGAAGAGGAATAGGGCAGAGCATAAATATAATATGTAAGAATATAATATTAAGATAAGTATGAGAATATGTATAAAGTTATATTATTATCTTCTGCATTTTTACTGCGGTAAATAGTAGCCTATATCTATCTCTATATCCAGTTACCAAAATATATGCTAGACTAGTAACAAAATCGTTAACTATGCAGTATAAATTACCCAAAGCTAGATCCAAATTGCCTTATAATTTCATTTTCCCGCTGACACAAGTCTTCGGGATGACCTAGATGCATATTTTAATATTCAATATACTAAGCCCTTAAGAGCTCGATAGAGGTTTCGTTGAACTTTCTTAATCCGTTTTTATACTGTGGTGCCCTGCGGATTTGTTCGGTTATTTGAGTTCTAATAGATTTATTAATTTCACCGTTCTACCAAGTCAATATAACTAAATTTAAAAAGTAGTCAAAAATTCTTTATGGGTAAAAGAGATTACATTTTAATTTTATCCCGTTTCTGGAATCTATGAATAAATAAATTATACCGAAATATAATTCAAAACAATATTATTTAAATTTCCCGAAATTAACAATAGGTACTTCCGTACACAATACATTTAAAATCGACTTCCTCTAAACGTAAAGATGGAAATTGTAAAAACCAATCCGAAAAATAATAAAAGACCTTAAGACGAAAGCCGGAAAATGTATATTTAATTGCACCTTGTC